>JAPKLY010000107.1:1142694-1154958 GCA_026898435.1 Prunella vulgaris | reverse complement strand
GTTGCAATGCAAGTACCAAACCAAAAGGCTCAAAACAAAAAACTACCCAAACCCTAAATTCCTAATTATAATTTCTAACTTTTTTTTAGTTTAATTCTATTAATGTTTGATTTTTAACCAAAATGAATTGAGTTTCAATAAACTAATATTTATTAATTAGAATTTTCCAAAATGAGTTTAGTTCCCCTGTTTGTTTTCCGGTTCTAAACGTGTGTGTGTTTTCATTTTTCAAGTTCATTAATAATATATATAATTAGAATCTTATTGATTAGTTTCATTAATTATATATATATATATTCTTTGAGTGTGTGTTTTCTTATGTTTAAATTAATATTAAAAATATTTTGGGATTATAATTTAGTGTCTATCAAAATATCTTTATTATTTTTACATGCTAAAAATAATAAATATAAATAATATATTTCAAATTTAATTATTAAGTAATGGACCATTTTGGCCCGGTGGTCCGCATAGAGCCAGGCTGGGCCAATAAAATGTAGGCCCGATTGGTACCGGGCCCGCCCGGCCCGTAAAATACCAACAGCCCGGTGGGCCAGTGCCGGGCCGGGCCGGCCCATTTGCCACCCCTACTTGTAACCTCAAACGTGTTTCTCAATTTCTCGCTCATCTCCTTCCTCCCTGGATCGGAAATTGAAACGCCACCATCACCGCCGTCTGAATCGCCCCCAACCATCGTCTGAAACGTCCAACCGATGGTCTTTCTTGTTGCTCCGAAAACTGAACCGTCGTCCGACACCCACCACCCCCTCTCTGAAACACCCAGAGCCCCTGTTTTGCTTTTGAAGAAGAAGATATTAAATCGCGCCACCACCGTCCATAGGGCTTTGTTGCCTGATTTGCTTTTGGGGAGATAAAATTGTTTCAATCAGGGTTTTATTGTTGGATTTGAATTAAAAATTTGTTGCCAGATTTAGATTAGGAATTTGTTGGCAGATTTAGATTAGGATTTGAATTAGGAATTGTTTCAATGATGATGATGATGAACAATGGAGATGATGATGTTGGTTTTGGTGATGAGGAATGTAGGAGATGATGAATAGTAATTATTTAAAGGGTAAAATAATATTTTTATATTTTATCTAATAAATTATTACATTCTACCAATCAATATATTAAAATAATATACATTTTAATATATTCTACCAATCACCTATAATATAATATTTATATCATGTTTTCATATTAAATTAATACTCATATTAATTATCTCATCTCTCCATATTAATTTTATATGTAGTACCAATTGCAACCTAACAACATACTATCAACAAAGAGAATAAAAAGTAAATTAAGTAACACATATTTATTCTTGTAAAAAAAAATATTTTCCTTATAGTTACTTGAAAAGTACAAAAAATTAATTTTTTAAGAATTAGTAACACAGATTTTACTTATTAGTAGCATGCATTTGCCCAAATTGTAACATACCTGGAAGTCAAAAAACCTAAAAATACAAATTGCGCGAATTTTGGAAAAAAATGCCCAAATTCGACCCGACTCAATTTAGACCAGCAAATTTTTTAAAAATAAATATTTTTACGGTAAAAATTTCTACAAATGTTGCTCTAATTTAAATATATTTTTAAGGAGTCATCCCTATTATACTAAAATAATACCCATATTAGTATTAGAAATTATTTCTGTCAAGTTGTAATAAATGTGATTTTTTCTATAGAAAAAAGGGATAATCTTTTTACTAATACAAGAGATAGTTTTCAAAATATATTTAAATTGCACAATTTATCCGATGCATATAAACCTAAGTCTTTTCAAATTATATGTTTGAACCTCATTTCCTAATAAGTATGCTTAATGGATTCTACACATTCTATGTAATTAATTTTTTGTAAGTGGAAAATTTTCCATTTTCCAAAAATAAAAAGTTAAAACTAAAAATAGTCTCTCAGCGACGGACTAGCGGTTGCAAGAAACGACTCCTTCGCGCGCTGAACTGCAAACCGCTGCAATTTGTTGTTAATAAACTGCGTGTTGGGTGAAATTATGCTGATTGATCTCGCCATTGGAATTTTAATACAGGCGGCGCCGCTCGACATTTGAACGCCGGAAAGCCCTACAATGCCCGCTCTCACCGCCGTCGAGCTGAATTACTTCATCCTCCGTTATCTCACTGAATCAGGTTTACATCTCTGAGAATTTTAGAAATAATTGTTTATGCTGTGGATAGGGTTCTTGCATTTTGTTTTCTCCCCGGTGTAAAATTTTCTCTTTTGTTATTTTGGGGAAATTCAAATGTTTTTGGAATCGAGTAGCTGTTTGGGGGTAGGATTCATGCTCTAGAAGCGGGCAGCGTTGATTGTGGTGATTGATTGTTTTGCATCTCTGTTTATGATTTATATTTTTGAGTAATTTCATGAAATTGTAGAATTAACTACTGCCAATTCGGAATATGATTATAGTGATTTCATATTTTACAAGCTCGACATAATTGGTGTATTATCTTGACTAAACAATATCTTCTGTTTCATTCATAAATATTGTGTTCTTGTTTCTTTTCTTGATAGTTCCTGTTCTTAATTCGATGCTGTAGTAATCTTGGGATATTCAGAAGTATTATTTCGCCCTTGTTGAAAAGTGTTCGTTTAACTTGATAATTTCTCTCTATTCAACAGAGAAGAATGTTCTCTGAGAAAATGAAATTTGGTGTCGAATTTCTTTGATCACTGATCAAATTAGTATATATATATGCACACCAGATGGGCTCAAAAAATCTGCATTCTAATTTCTTTCAGTGACTAATGTATATTAATCCATTTAAATTGTACTTAGATATCATGTCTATTTCATCTTTCATGTTATTCTTTTTTTGTTTTCTCTAAGGTTAAGAAATTCTGAAATTGATTCTGTATGATGTTAACTATATGTGTAGCTTTGCTTGTTTAGGCTACTTCAATACATTCTCTCTCTTAAATATTGACTACTTTCATGACTTTACTGTAGGGTTTTTTCATACTGCTTTCATGTTTGAGTGTGAGACAAGTGCCAGCAAAACCCCCTTCGATGGTAATTTAATTCCACCTGCAACACTGGTCGAACTTGTTCAGAAAGGACTTCAGTACATGGAGAAGGAAGAAGATTTGGAAAAGGTTAGCAATTCTGTAATCCAGCTATTCTCCATTTGTACTTATATTATTACAAAATATTTCTTTATTCATGTTTGTTATGTTTGATCAGGAAGAGAATGATGAAGATAAAGAATTCTGTTCTGTGCAAGCGATGGATCTCATTGAAAAAGTTGAGTACGAAGAGCAGAAGATTGAATCTGACGAGGAGAAAAATCAGCGCATGAATAGATCAGCAAAATCACTTAGAAAAGGAAAATTAAGAAAGGCCCGGGAGAGGGAGAGGCTTACAGAAAGGCCCTGGAGAAAGAAGCAGCTGACAGAGATGCCCTGGACAAAAAAGAAGCTGGCAGAAAGGCCCAGAAGAAATGAGAAGTTAACAGAGTTAGAAGACGTGTTAGACATTTACAGATAAGAGAGAAGAAAGTGGCGCATTCCGATGGAAGAAAGAGTAGTTGACAAGAACATAACATCAGATGTAGCTGGAAATTCATGGGGGGTAAAACCTTCTTACATCACACTGAATGATCTTTATAACATCGTTGATGTGCATAAGACCTCATTGTTTGCGGTATTATGCTGTACAGATTTAGTGCAATCTTTGTATCTCTGTGTTCTTTGTATATGCCCTCATTTCTCTGCTATATGCTGTACAATTTAGTGAGAATACAACCCATTACTTGGGTTTAGTTGCTGACAAGTTTTGAGGTATAAGAATTTTGGTGTTGTAATGAAAAAGAGAATCAAGTTTAATGTCTTCAATATGTGTTCTTATATTCTCTAGTTAGTACAACAGAGTTTTTTTAAGAGTTAAAGCCTCGTTACATATTCTTGCATGACATTATTGACATTCTGGTTTATGATTGTAATAGCAGAGACATCTCCATTGACATATATACGACCATAATATCTCATACATTTAAGACACCTCTTTCATGTGATTATTCAAAAGGTGATATTTATTGTTGACTACTTCTAAAGTGTGTGAAAATGCACCTCTTTTGTACTGTACTTTGCGTTTGTGGTTGTGGTTGGAGCCCATCAGGTTCTATTCTTGTTTCTTGATGTGTCTGCTTTCTTAAATTGAGATAAAGAAAATTGGCACGCTGTGTTTATGAGCTATTTTCTTATTTTCCCTTGTTAGTTTTATATATGTTCATTTATCGTTCAACTTCTTGGCTCTTCATAATTTTATTTTTAATCCTTGAATTATTTGATGTGTTTGTCATAAATATTCATATTTATATGAGAAATCATCGAGATTCACAAGCAGAAACTGCAAAAAATATTATAATGTTCATGCAAGGGTGGATGTCCTAGAAAAGAAGTCCTGTCCACTTAATGATTCTCTCTCTAATGTAATGTGCGACAGTGTCCAAATGAACTCTCACATATCTCACTCATTTTTCTTTCCATAATTAAACGGTTAATGTGAACTCCGAATGTGGAGTAGGACATTCTGCTAGTGGACTGATTGATGAGAATGAGACCCCTAATGAGTGGTAAAGAGTCTAAAGACATCTTGTTGCTCTGATGGCCATCGATGATTTCAGCTCTGATATTCGCAAATTAATTGAAGACTTGAAACCACACACAAACATCCCCAAGTATTGATCTGAAGATAAGTTTGGAAGTTGTGCAACTCGATCCTCCAATTTGGCGGGTCATGTGCATCGCTTCGTATGTGTTTCTGGTAGAGGTATCAGTAAAATGCTCAACTAGTTCCTGCAAATAATGGTGCCAATAGATGTTGGGATCGCGGCAGAGAACACTTTGGGCCTAAAACTTTACTCTCCCTGGCATGCCAATAAGGGTGAGTTGGACCCTGTCTTGAGACTTAGTTTTCTGCACTAGGAAGAACTTTTCGGCTTGAGCAAGCCATGGGGTTTGAGCCATTGAAAATAGGCAGGTCCAACTAATGTTACGTCGTTGAACCTAAGAGTCAACAGTTAGAGCGTGTTAGCGGGAGCTATAATCTGTGATCGCCGTAAGATGATTCTCCACGAATAATCAATGATGGTGGAGCAATTTTAACGACCACATGCCCAATTGACCACAGTCTATTCTTAACTTCATTCACTACCTCCATCCACGAAAAATACGCTCAGATATTTGCACGTACTTTAATTCAATATATCGATAGATATAATGAGATATTGTGAGGTCCGAGGACATCATTGGAAAGTACATATGACATACTTTTCAAATATATTCTCTATATTCATATCGGACCTTACAATATCTCGTAATATCTTCCGATATATTGCATTAAACCACGTATAAATATTTAAGCGTATTTTTTATAAACAAAGGGAGTATAATATTATCGATGTTAAAAGCTTTTCCTTCGAATATCAATCTATTTCTTCCCTCCCAAGCACATTTGCTCACACACAAATTAAAAGTTAAACATATAAATATGCATTTATTAAACATATATAACAAGAACATTTCTAAGATAAAAGTTAATAATTCCTACGTAGAATTTTCCTCCACCTTGTGGGCCCGGTGCCTACCTTGTTTAGTGTTTAGTCACCTTGTGGCAACCAATTAATTTTTTTTCTTTTTTTAAATGTGGATAAAAGTGAAGAATCTTGTCATAATTAACAATATATAAAATGAGAGGCGTGTCGCAACAATATCTTGTTGAATTTTTTACATTTTACAACATGACGTTATGTATGCTGCCTCTTTTCTAACCCGCGCGCGCTCTTCATGGTATTTAGTAGACTTAATTTTGTATCACATGTTAGACGGTGCAATTCAAGTTTATTTTTAAAAAATTATATAAAATATTATTAAAAAGTTACAAATATTATTTTTGAAAAGTGTATATTTAATAGTGTAATTTTTTAGTAATAATTTGTGTAATTTTTCAATAATATTTTATGTAACTTTTTAAAAATGAACTTGAGTTGCACGGTGTAACTAGTGCACAAGAGATTTACTCTATTTATTATCCAGTCGAAATTTATCTATTAATTAATGATGTAATCATTAACTATATATACAAATTTTTTTGATTAATTAAAATATAAAATAAAATGTTAAATGAAGTAGTAGATTATATAAATGGATCATTGTGTATTCCAAAAGGAAATTATTCATAGCGTTCTCACGTCAATCTTTTAAGTTGAAATCTAATAAGCAGTATTTTTAGGATGAAACATCATTTGTGTTAATGAGTTAACCTCTCAAGTGGCATAGAGGCGTGTAATTGGGCGCAATTCAAATATACTTTTCAAATGTCACACTTACTATTATTGAAAATATTTTCTATACTTTTATTTTTACTGAAAATACTCTCTTCGTCCACAATAAATAGTCTTGTTATTTCACACGTGGTTTAATGCAATATGTCGAAGAGTATTATGGGGTATTGCGAGTTCGATTACGAATTTAAAAATTGTATATAAAAATTATGTTTGTATATTTTTTATACACAATTTTTAAATTCGTAAACGTACCTTACAATACCTCATATATTATACCCTTCGACATATTGTATTAAATTACGTGCAAAATAACAAAATCATTTATTGTTGACGGATGGAGTAATATTATTTAATAAGGGGGTGACTTTTTAATATAAATAAGAGTAACTTTTTAAAAATATATAATATGCATCAGTTATTCAAAATATTGAAATTTTAAATGCACAAAAAAAAGTTATTCATATACTAAAGTGACTTGCATACTCAACCCCGACAAACCCTTTGCTTTGATCACAAGTTGATACCTCATGATTATAGATTTAATATTAGTTCCATCCCATTTTTTGCACAATTTTTTGTGCATGTATTTTAAGAAATTTTAATTTATTAAATTTTAATGATTAAAAAGAGGCGTTTTATTAAATTTAAAGTGATATTTTAAGTGTATTAATTACATAATGTGGAGTTTTCAATTTGAACATTGTGCAAATAATATTAAAACAGACAAAAAAAGTGCAAGAAATTTTAAAAAATTGGGATCTAAAAAATTGATGATGATGGAGATTTAGCTAGCAGCTTAATTAGTTTTAGTAAATTAATTAGTGAACGGTCATTAAATATTAAATTTGGAGTTTATTAATTAGTACACTAATGACAAATATATAAAGGAAAGCATGTGAAAACAAAATTGGGTTACAATATATATTTCCTTTTAGGTGAGATGTTAACCTGTCAATTAAGCTTAACACCTATAAGTTGACTCCATGCATATCATTAGCACACGCCACATGAGTTAGTGTATGTGAATTGAGTTAAATTAATGATGACAACTAATTAACACTGAATTAATGCATGAGCATTCTTCTTGTTCTTGAAATTGAGTGCTCAATTTGACCTTGGGATTTAATAAGTTTTTTAGATCTTAATTTATTTACTATTTGATTTTAATTAAAAAATAATTATTATTATTTTTGCAAAAGAATTCTTCATTTTTTTTAAAATTGCACGAATTTTTGTGTTGTCTTAAGGTAAGATTTAGATCTCTACACCTTCCAATTTATATGTAATTAATTTTTTTTATTTGGATCAACTGAATTATATCTGAGTTAAAAATATAAATTATATCTGAATTTATGGTCAAGGTTTTTGTCAACTAATCATGTTACACTTCTCACAAATCAAACAAATGAAATACAATATAATAGAATTATAGAATAGATCATTGTCCGTCAATCCCATTGCTCTCTCTCTCTCTCTCTCATATTTATAAGTTGATAGAAATCTGTTCTTTAAGTTTCTCTAATTATGCAAGCTTCCAATATGTTAGATCATTCATCTCCCGACACCAAAAAATCCAAGACTCTATCTCCAACAAAATCTCCCTACAGCTTAATTCGAGCCAATTTCTACTACAAAATTTCACAGCTATTCTTTATCATTCTCTTTCAGCTTCTAATTCTACACTTCGTTTTCCATTCCCAATCAAAATCACCCTCTCTTCACGTTCAACACAAAACAAAACCCAATAATCGTTGCCAATACGGCACCGTATACGTCTACGATCTCCCGCCCGAATTCAACCAACACTTTCTCGGCAGCTGTCACGATTTGGATCCATGGATTTCGCGTTGCACCGCCATCTCCAACCACGGCCTCGGCCCCAAAGCCACCGCCCTGATCTCCGCCGTCCCGGAAAATCTAGCTCCGGCGTGGTATTGGACGGACATGTTCGCCGGAGAGGTGATGTACCATTCCAGAATACTGAAGCACGAATGCAGGACCACGGAGCCGGAATCAGCTACGGCGTTCTACATACCCTTCTACGCTGGACTCGCGGTGGGCCGATATCTATTCGCCAATAACTACACCGCACACGAGCGGGACATGCACTGCCAGAGCCTCCTCACGTGGGTCCACCATCAGCCCCCGTGGCGGAGATCCAACGGCTCCGATCACTTCATCATGACGGGCCGGATGACGTGGGATTTTCGGCGATTGCGGGACCACGACTGGGGGACCAGCTTCTTCTACATGCCGTTGATGAAAAGAGTCCTACGGTTGGGCGTGGAGAGGGATCCCTGGGACCCCATGGAGATCAGTGTTCCCTACCCCACAGGATTCCACCCCAGATCGAAACGGGAAATGGACCAATGGTTGGATTTCGTAACCGCTCGCAACAGAACAAGCCTCTTCACATTCGTGGGAGGTAAGCGCAAATTGAAGGGCGATTTCAGGACCATATTACTGAGTCACTGCCACAACGAGTCGGACTCGTGCCGGGTCGTGGACTGCTCGGGTCACCGCTGCCACAACGGGTCGTCGAAGGTTCTAGAGTCGTTCCTGGACTCGGACTTCTGCTTGCAGCCCAGGGGGGACGCGTTGACCCGAAAGTCAACGTTCGATTGCATGCTGGCCGGTTCGATACCGGTTTTTTTCTGGAGGAGGAGCATATTCGGTCAGTACGAGTGGTTCTTGGGCGACGAACCGGAGAAATTTTCGGTTTTTATCAACAGGGATGGGGTGAGAAACGGAACGACGTCGGTTAGGGAAGTGTTGGAGGGATACAGCAGGGAAGAAGTGAGGAGGATGAGAGAGAAAGTGATAAGTCTTATACCAAAGTTTGTGTATAGGGAGATGAGGAGTAGTGATCATGAAGAAGATGCTTTTGATATTGCCATGAATGGAGTGTTGAAGAGATTTCACCAACAAAAAATTAATGAAGAATGTGACGTCACAACTAAATCAAACATGAGTTAATCAGATAAAATTCTTCAGGTCATGCCGAATATAATATTGTTTTTAGTTGAAATTTTTGAATGGCCGGTAGTGTAGAGATTAAAGAGTTATTACTACTCCATTTTCACAGCTGGTGCATGGTTGATGGATTGTTGAAGAATATTTGTATAAGACATGCATATAGATACAGTATGGTTACACTTTTCAAACACAGTTAATTTATATATATAATTTGAAAATTAGTTTTTTTTTTTTTTTTGCATTTTTTATCACACATTACATGTATTATTTTAAAATTGATTCCAAGCATTTTACTATTCATCCAATAAAATTTTTTTCTTGCATTTATAGTCCTAAATATTATAAACTTGGCAGATTTGGTCCAAAATTTATGTAAATTTTGGGAGTAAATTTGCAAATTTTGTAATATTTTTTGGGACCAAATCTGTAAATATTATTACCTCTGAAAAAAATTATACGGGATTCCATACCAAAACTTTTGAAACCAATTCTAAAATAATATATATCTTATATATGTGACTAAAAGTGAAAAAAAAAAAACTCATTTGAAAATAATTATGTGTACTTTTGTGGATATCAATTTGTATATCATTATTTGTTATGAGATTTCGTAGAAACTGAATGAGTAATGAATGTGTGAATATCCACACATGTATTTTTGTAATTTATGATTAACATTAAAAAAAATAGTGGGATTATTAATAATAATAAGTATTGAGGACGTACAAATGGGCGCACTTTCAAAATTAGTGGCGAGCACGTTAAAAGCACGCAATTAGAGTCAATATACAATAATTATTTGCTTTGACAAACTGTATTTCATTTTAATTAATTAATTTGCTGGTTTCTTTAATTGCGCAAGTAGCTGTTTTATACCTACTACTAATATAACACTATATATTAATTACTTGTGTCGTCTCCTGCAAACACTTTACTTCATTAATCATATGCCATAATTTCTTGGATTAATTTGTTTTTGAAGAACATTTAATATAAATTACTTCCATTTTGAATATTGGTAATGTCTGCAAATATATTATTTTATTAATATGTCGGCAAATATTTGGTAATGTCGGGAATATAATATTCTAGGCAAAAATATACTACATATGACTTATTATTGAACTTTTTTCAATTTTTATTGTTTAGGTTCTGGGCTGGCTTTTGTTTGGGCCAATTCTTTGAAGGCATTTTTTTATTAGTTTCATATGATGAGAAGATGCACAGATCATGACACTGGATATTGACTGCAGCTTAAATAATGTACATTATATATATATATATTTATTGAGAAAGTTTTTGGACATGTCCTATAATCGACTTTTTGGAGAGAGATGACACTAGCCATTTTGGGAAATACACTTCCTTTAATATGTTTGATATATATTTTTTTTAATATTTACAAATTTTCAGTAAAAAATTTTGAATAAATTTTCATTTTTACACTATGTTCGGATAAAAATGCCGATAAAATAAAAAAATTCAAAAAAAGTCGCCGAACAAAGGATAGTGTATTTTCTAAAAAGATACTCATATTAATCTGACTAGTGTATTTATCAAAAAGGCTAGTGCGAATAACCTGGGCCAATTAGAAAATTATTTGGGCCCAACTTCTATGTTAGACATGAAGCCCAAAACACTTTTAAGAGACAAAGCCCATTTGCTGGGAGAAATACACAGAATATAAAGGGGGTAGTACGTATTTTTAAGGGGGGATGGGGAGAATTTGGGAAGGCATTGTAGGTTTTTATTAGGGTAGGAAGAGAGTTGAATTTTTTTTTTTTCTCAGTTTTTCATCCATCAGGAGAAGAAATTTTACATTTATTTTTTTGATGAATTGATGTTATTTGAATTTCAATTTTAATTTATGCACTTTAAAAAAAATTACTTTTAATTCTAATAATGTCTATGGTCTCAAATCTTCTCATTCACCAATTAATCATGAGCTAAGTCCTTTTTATCTTGGGTGAAGGAAGATTATGAACCATTATAATTATTGTCTTTAATTTCTATTGTTAAAGCATTTTAATGAGATGAGTCATTTTAGTAGGTTAATGAGACACTTGAATGCTTATTACTAGAGATTAATATTTAAATCATAATCACAATATACGAGAGTTGAGTGAAAAGAGTTAGGGTATTCAATTGATAGTAATAACTTCTAAGCTTGAGAATTAATGTACCTAATACATTGAGAGATATCTAATTCCAGAAAACAAGACTACTAAGATGTTGGGATATAAATGATAGTTTATATAATGATAAGATAGTAGTGTCTGCCTCACTCATTGATTGTAACTGGTACATAACAGAATTCAATCGAAGCATATCACATTTCATGCACACATAAATGTTAGTTAGTAATTTTTTTATTCTTCATATTTAATTTCTGTTTTACTCAATATAAGTTAGGAACCAGACTTGCATTTTAATTTCTATTTATTTAATTACGTCACACAAATCTTAGGATTAAAGTTGTCTCAGTAGCTTTCTTTAGGTTCGATATTTATAACTTGGTCAACTTATCACTACGTGATCCTATACACTTGTAGAAAATAGCATTTGTTTGCGAACACAAATCGCTAGTCAAAGACCGAACCCGTTTTGACAGCTCTAACCCATGTCGATTTTCCTTCTTGAAATTTTTTGCATCCTTACCTCTTTTGTTCCTTTTACTTTCTAACATTTTACTTTGTTTTGTCGTACAAATTCACCTGGAAATTTATTTAGCCGTCGATGTCCCAATCAAATGTAAGTGAATTAGTGAATTTGGAGCAAAACCAAAATTTATCGTCCGTCCAAATCATATATATAAGCTAATATATCAAACAAATTGTACATTAAATTAACATTTCATAAGCTTGGTACTTGAAAATACCATTTTATATAAGGATCACTTTATATTTAAGGAGCTGAATTTCTATTGTGTTAAGAATTAAACTTGATTCATGAATCCTATTTAATGTTTATAC
>JAPKLY010000107.1:1130410-1142684 GCA_026898435.1 Prunella vulgaris | reverse complement strand
GTGAAGTTCAATTCAAGTCAGAAATATTAGACTTCCTCTTCTTCTACAATTTACAATATCATTACCTTCCAACATATTGTTGGTTGTTTGAAATTTAATTGACGAACACCAGCTGCCAAAATGTAGTTCCATTTTAGTTAATTAGTTTTGTCGCTTTTAATTTCCTATTTTATTTTGTGTTCTACTATCAAGAACTTATACATGTGCATTATTAAAAAATAACCAACAATTCCTAATATTTATCAGAAAAATCATGTGTTAGAAATTCATTGAATTAAGTGGATACCTGTTGAAATAAGATAAATAACACAGAAAAGTAAAATCAATTCTTGATAATCTTAACTGTACGTTAGTACTACTTGCTAACGGGATATGTTGGGAGGTTAATTTTCAATCTTACTAAACACTGTTAGAACTGGTAAATGGGCTGGCCCATAATTATTGTAACCATCAATTGTTGTAACCGTTTTTACCGGATTTCTTAGGGATGGATGTTAAACGGATTAGAAACAAAGAATATAAAATTGAAAAGAATACAAAAATGGATTTCTAGAAGATGACTTTGGGGTGTTGAGAGACCCCTGACCTAGTGAGTATCATAAATGGTGAGGAGTATTAGGGTTTTCCAAGTCCTGTACAACGAGGGGAGGTCCTCTATTTATAGGGGATCAACTCTAGTATCTAAAAAGATATAAATATTCTTCGTTTTAGGGTGTATCTATAACCATTATTTTCAAAATGGAAATAATATATATTAGGGAAAATACACATTTTTATTATATAAGTTTCGTTGACTTTGGTTTTCGTCCTCTTAAGTTTTGAATTTTTGGTTTCGTCCTTTAACTTACCAAAAATTATGGTTTTCGTCCTTTTAAGTTTTGAATTTTTGTTTTCGTCCTTTAACTTACCAAGAATTATGGTTTTCGTCCTTCAACCACCTATAACCAGTCACACAACCGGTAATACACACGTAGATCATTTTTGTCTATTTTTTTAAGTAAAATACTGACGTGGGGTATTTAAAGGGAATTAGGTCTTGATGAATAAAATACAGGATTAACCATAAATTCTCTCCCAAATCAAAACCTTAGTCGATCAAATCTAGGCATGGGGGCTTGAGAGATTTAGGGAAAAAATGAACAAAGATCCCCAAATCAAAACATTCAAAAGTCTAAATTCTTTTGAGCGCATACTCACTGTACGAAATGGAAGAGGGATGTCTTCAAGAAATTCGTATGAATCAACGAGTTTCGAGAGCAATATTAAGTGTCATTGTGGTTTCGTTGCACAGTTTGTACATCATATTAAAAAATAAATCAGAACAGAAGATTCTTTGGATGTAAGTATTGGACGGTATTTGCGAGATAATTTACAGTTAAAAGTGTATTTTGTCAAGACCTAATTCTCTCCAAATACCCACACGTTAGTATTTTGTTTAAAAAAAAGAAAGAAAACAATGGATCCACGTGTGTATTACCGGTTGTATGACTGGTTATAGGCAGTTGGAGGACGAAAACCATAATTTTTGGTAAGTTAAAGAACGAAAAGAAAAATTCAAAATTTAAGAGGACGAAAACCATAATTTGTGGTAAGTTAAAGGACGAAAACAAAATTTCAAAACTTATGAAGACGAAAACCTAAGTCAACAAAACTTATAGGACAAAAATGTATATTTTCCCTATATATTATTATAGATAATGTTCTATAATACATTGATAAGTAGGTTTTATGTGAAAATATATAGTTTTTTATAAGTTTATCATTAAATTGTTTTGAAATTGTCAAATATTTGGTTAAGTGTATCAACATATTCATTAGGAGTGTCAAAAATTGGGGTCCATAAAATTTTTAACAATTATAACATAACATAATATCATTAACCCAGAATTTTGATACTTCTGATTAGATTTTTGATACACCTAGTCAAATGTTAGATACTTTAAAACTGATTCATAATAGATTTTATCATGAACTATATTTTCATACAAAACTTTACATACATCGATATCTCTGCTAATATTGAATTTGATCCTGTCGAGTCCGTATATCAAAAAAAATCTAAGGGATTAAGGGAGCGTATAGTGTATTGTATTATCACCGATGTACTCTAAAACATTGGAATGAATTCCAAGATGTTAGATTACTCATCTTCCCACCTACAGCCAACACCAAAAAATCCAACACTTCATTATCTCCTAATAACACCTTCATTCGACTTTTATGCTGCAGATGTCCTAAGCTAATCATCATCATTCTCTTCCAAATTGTCATTATAAGACTCCTTTTTCACTATCAATCAAAAGCACAATTTCTTCATCAACACAAAAAAGCTAACGACTGCAGATATGGAAAAGTATACGTACTACGATCTCCAACCCATGTTTAACCAACACCTTTTGGACACGTGTCACGATCTGGATCCATGGCTTTCCCGCTGTAACGCCGTTTCCAATCGGGGCCTCCGTCCCGAAAAACCTTGTTCCGGCGTGGTATTGGACGGACATGTACGCCGGTGAGATCATTTGCCACTCCAGAATGATGAAGCATAAATGCCGGACGATGGAGCCCGAATCTGCTGCGGGCTTCTACATACCCTTCTACGCTGGACTCGCGCTGGGGAGGTACATAATCGGGAATAACTACACTGCGGCGCAGCGCGACATGCATAGCGTGAGGTTGCTACGGTGGGTCCACGATCAACGGCCCAGGAAAAGATCCAACGGCTCAGATCACTTCCTCATGCTGGGCCGTTGGTGAAGATGCTTTTGTTATTGTGGTGGACGGAGTATTGAGGAGGTTTTCTTCTGGAGGTTAGGGTGAAGGAATAAATCTAATAACAAACTCATTTTTGTTTCTTACTTGGATTTTTAATTTTTTTAATTTTCTTTTTTAATTTTTTTCATGTAAGAAAATGGATTTTTCGTTTTTTTATTTTTTTTAAAAAGTGGATTTAAATAATAGGTAAAATAGGGTTGATTTAATGGGCCTTGGACTCAAGCGCCTCCCGCCTGCTTTTATCTAAGATGTAGAATAATCCGTGGGCCTAAAATAGAATAATATATGGACCTATTATAGAATATCCGTGGGCCTATAAGGCCTGAAAATGGCTGCATGCATATTAAAATTTGTGGGCTCAACATTTACGTATCAAATCCACTTTGTTTATAATTTGAGCTCTTAAACTCCAGTTGACTCGACTATTCTTTTGTTATGGTTTTTTTATGATGATTTATGTTTCTTCTCCAAATTTGTATCAAAAAATGTGAAGTAATCTTGAAATCTATAGAGAAATGCACAATCAAAACATAGTGACTGTAGTAACATAAATAAGTCGAACAATTTCAAGTAAAATATTGAATTATTATCACAAAATTACAAATTAAAATACAAAAATTACATAATACTTCTGACTTATACAAGTAAGATCAAATTTCCCTCATTACAGTTAATTAAGTTCAACCTCAGCATTGACATGTTTGCTATGTTGCTTTAGCCGACATCTCATTTTTAGACAAAATTTCAATTTTCAATAACTTTATAGGACCATTTTGAACTTTGCCACTTCATACCCTCATATTGTTTGACCAAAAATTTTACACTACATTATAATTTTATTTTAATTAGTCAACTCGAATAAACCTCCCCTCAAATGATGTTTGGAGGGTGGGATTGGGCGGAGGTCGTTCTCTATTTTCAATAAAATAAAAGGGGGGAAATCCATCCTCACAATCATGGGAAACTACATCGGCCGTATGGGAGCGATATGTCTTGCTCTCTGTCCAATATGACATATTAGAATGAAGCACATTGTACTTCCATCTTGTGTTAGAAAATTTTAGTAGTAATAGTATGGATGTGTGTGGGCCAAGATGACTTATGCAAGATCGACACAATACGAAAGTTGAGGCACTAGTTGGACTTGCTCCCGTAAGATATTATTGCCTCTTACACTGGTGTAATACGACTCATTGCAATCTTTCCCAAAGTAGAACTTTAGAGCCTTCCGCCGCTGCATTATAAAACAAAAGCTATCATCGAATCGCTAATAAAATTTTAGGCTCAACACTAATGCAATAGTACTATATTTCTAGTGTGCATGCACAGCTTGATCCCATTGTTTAAATAAAATTTATTTTGAATGCAATGTAATGGACAGTGTGAGTGGTGTGGTTCTACTTATAGATTTTTTAAGAGTTAAAGGGCAATTGTGGTAATTCTTACCCATTTACTTCATTTTCCAAAAGTTATAACCTTTAAAATAGGGGCAGGTATTGTGTGAAAGTGAATCATATAATCACTTTTTAACAAGGCAAAAAATAAAATTTATTAATAAAAATCTTATATCACAAAGTGGTTTATATAATATTTTATCTTGAAATAGACAACTATTCACTAAGAATTATCTCTTTCATTTAAAGAAACAAAATCTTTAGAATAGAATTATTTTTACCAAAATACATGACACTTCATATCTGTTAGTCAAAATACTTTACGTTAACCACAATTATTAAATTAAATTTTCATTCATCCTATTTTGATTTTGAGAAATCGAATTAATCAAATTTATGTATTCAAAATAAATAAATTATTGATATTTAATTAAAATATAATTAAAACTAATATTTTTAACATATTGTGTATGATCTCTCGACAAATGGGTTGCTCTATCCTCTCTTATGTAAACAACATTGATCCACTCGCTAACTTGCTTACTTATAAGTCTCTTCTTCGATTTAACTTCGAGATTTTATGTTCCAAAATATTCATTTTGCCGGGAGATATGAAAATTCTAAAATCATAACTTATGGGATTAATACCAAAATCGTCTCATAACTTTTTCACTTTTTCGATTTGATTCCATGACTCTATAATGTTTCAATTTAATCTCATAACAATTCAAATCTAACCAAATTAGTCTCATAACTATGTAATGTTTCAATTTAGTTCCAAATCGCCGGAAATAACATAAACGACGTCGTTTCACTCACTTACAGTGTGAGCCAATTTCGCCGAAAAATATAACACGTGACCGAAAAATGAGTAAAACGATATCGTTTTATGTTATTTCCGGCGATTTGAGACTAAATTGGTTAAATTTGAATTGTTATTCAACTAATCATTGTATGCTCACGGTATCGGAGAAAATGTCTCATAGTCTTCTACTAATCAATTAATCCTTGTAAAAAAAATTATTTTGTTGTAATCTTCACAATTTGCATACGTGTACGCTATACATTGCAACTTAAATAGCAATGAAAAATGAATCATTTCTCACACATATTGTTGTTACTAATTCTCTTATACCTCTAAATATGTATTTTGTTTCTGATTGAAAGTTGATGACGATGAGATTGTGATGGCATATTTGGAAAGATCAATCACAACATGAAGATGAAGGCGTGATATTTGTTATTGTTTGCTTACTTCTGCATTTTATTTGTGTTGGACGCTAAATGAATATTTATTTGAGTCTTTTATGTTATGGGCTTGCAGTCTGTAGTATTTAAATAACTTCTCACTTTGAAGAAGTTGATTTTTTTTACTTGGTTTTTATTCAGAAAGCGGAACTCTAATTTTATCTATATTTGTCCACTCTTGACTTGAAGGCTACGCACACTCAACTAAATACTTGAATATGCTGAATAAGTAATTAAGAATACCTTTTCAAACCAATGAAATTAATTAAAAATTTAGGAATGATAATAGGAATTAAAATATATATACAATATTACATTAATTCGGAATGGTTTAATCTATTCAATTTTTTTATATTGAAATTCAAATCGAATTTATAAAAAAAAATCTAAAAACTAAACATCAAAATAAAAGACAAAACCGAATCAGAAGATAATATTTCATTTGTTTTAGTTGATTTTGATTTTTTTTACGCTAGTTAATTTACTTATATTTTATTTTAAATCATGATCCTCCAATTTGTTTGTATTATTATTGTTAAATTGATATGATTTAGCAACAGACAAAAGGTGATGGGCCGGGTTGTACCTTTCGATATGCACCTGCAGTGATGATATGACTTTGGTTCTACACTTTTCTTTGTCTCTTTCTTTTCCTTTTTTTAAATAATAATCAGATATTTATTTATTTTGTTATCTTTTGGGCGTCATTTCGATATTGAGATAAGATAATACGATAATCCATGATATTTAACCTTGATTCTTCTTCTTTTTTTTAATCTGCTAAGAGAACTTTTATTTCATTGAGGCATGAGATGTACCTCATGACGTACAAACATACAAGATCATAAAATATATTTTTACATAAGCACTTAATCAAGTTCCTAGTATGGCTAAAAGATTTTCTAATCATTGTTGGAAATTGAAATTCTACACCCCAATTCCTTAATTATCAACCAACTCCATAGTCCACTCTTCACTTCCTCGTTCAATTTTTTCGTAGAAATCTCCTCATTTTTTAATAGCTTTGCATTACTCGCCTTCCAAATAACTCAAGTTATACATCCAAACACTAGCGCCAAAAGACTTATATCTCCCCCCTTTGAAGCAACTACAAAATGTAATAAATATAAAATCGGAATTGAGATTATTACCGACCTCCAACCAAGTTAATTCAGACAATCCATCCAAACTTTGTACGATAACTCACACTCAAAAAGTGCATGAGATGTCATCGCTTGGTTTCAGAAGTCCTTTTCTCTGCAATTTTTCCTTCGAAGGAATACTCTCCCGTAGAACCCTCCACGCATATATAGACACTTTGCTTGGTGTAACCCTCCCGTATAACCTTGATTCTTCTTTTCTAATTCCAAGTACAATTTGTTTTGTTTTGTTGGATAAGATTGTATAAACTAATTTAAACAAAAATAAATTATATTTATTTTGGAGATTTATGATGATCAAAGAAGATTTTAATAATAACGAAAGCGTACTTAAATTTATGGATCGAGTCTATTATAATTGGGATGATGATTTCACAAACAACTGTTTCAACTTTTTTTCACTTGCGTAGATAAAATACATAATATAGTGATGGTACTGATGTTTAGGGACTGGAATCCTACTTATAACAATAAGTTATCCTTTATCTTTAATTTGGTACATCAATAATTTAAAAATCATATAATCATATCTACACATAAAGTTCATAATTATTAAATTCTCATATAAATTCATAATTTAAACTTTAGTGTATCACTTTACTTAGTCCCTTAAGACAACATTACATATTTAATTTGATATGTGGAAACCAAATAATTGGGATATTTCCAACAAATTATCCATACATGAACTATTTTAACGAGTGTGAGTTGTTTTACAAAATTGTTGAAGATACATATTGTTTTTTTTTAAAGAGTACCAATTGTAGGATATTAATTAATATATCTAAATGATATAATAGTTGTTACTAAAAAGCATAAATTTTCCTACTAACCAAAGTATTGTAAAGTAATTTGTGTATAAAATATTTTTTTATATTCATGCTCTTCATAATTGCTTTATAAAGAAATATACATCACAAAATTTTGAATGCACGCATAAGTATGCATTTGAGATTTAAATTCGATTTTAGTTTTAATTTTAACTGACTCAATTTTAATTATGAATTCATCAAAATTAATTTTAAAATTGAAGTTCAATTAAGGATGCATAAAATGCACCCAAATGCACCAAAGCCACATTTTTAATATATATATATATTTATTATTGTTACGGAAAAAAGTCAACCTAATGACAAATCCAAAATTAAAATTTAAAAGGCAAAATTGGAATTTGACCCAAGCTGAATTGAGTTTTAAATTTAATTTAGTTAATTAATTCATATATAAAATAAATAAGGAAAAGAATCCTATGTTGATGCCAGCACAAGAATATAACGTATACATTTGCTAACACATACGCAGTAGGGCCATAGGGCACGTTCAATGTCTTATCGTCACGCCTGAATTAAAATAACACATAGTTGAGCCTATTATGTCACCTTTGTCATATTTCAATTTAATAAATTTCTGGTCACTACCATTCATCATCTTCCAAAAATTAAATTATTATAGATACTTTTCCATTTGTTAATTCAAAATTTTCTCAAGAATTGAGTCCATATATTTTCATTTGACAAAAAATAATCGTCAATTTTGTTTGTGTAAATTCGATTTTTTAACTATTATTGTTGTATATATTAAAGGTAATTTTTTTAAAGAAAAATTATTTGATATTTAATTTGTTAAAAGTGATCATTGATAGGAACAATCCATTATGAAATTCTTAAATTTGCTACCAATATTTGTTTTGAAGGACTCTTGTTCTTAAATTATTACTTTCTCCGTCCCGTAGGAATTTACACCCTATGAGACGGCAAATTTTTTAAAGAAAACGTGTTTTGTATATAAAGTAGTGACATATGAGTAAATATGTGTATATGTTTGTGAGTGTACACGTAAATCAATGTTTCAATTTTTAGTAGTGTGCAAATTTGTGTGGGACGTCCGAATAAGAAAAGTGTGCAAATTCCTTTGGGACAGAGGGAGTAATTTTTATTTCAAGAAGCTTTCAATAACAAAAATTCACGTAATTTACTGAACAGATTTAATATTTTCCAGTAAAAATGACGAATCGTTCAATTTTAATATTATTAAAATCAATTTTTAACAAAATAATGTGTCCGGCCTGTATGAATTGTCAAAAAATAATCTTATTTTCATAAGAATATATACTTTAAAGCCTTATTTAAAAAAAAATTAAAACAAAATTGGGCTGTATCCTTTCAAAATGAAATTTCATAGTTTAAAAATCTTTTATTACATTATGTTTTTGTTGATATGCATAATAATAGCTTATAATTGAAAACATATAAACTACATTTACAAAGGACCTACTCTGTTTCATTTATTTTTGTTTTGGTTCATTTCATGTGACATTGAGTTATTTTTAGGTACTTCTACCATTGTTATGGGGCCACAAAAGGATTTAATCAGCAACTTCTCATCATGATGCACAGAACTCCCATACAAAATTAAGTATGAGAAATATTGAAATTGGTAAAATTTTGAGTAAAAAATAGATAAATTAATTTTAAAGTATCAAATATTTAATCAGGAATATAATTAATTTCATTAGAAATATAATTAATTTGGGTCAATTATATTATGTTATAATTGTTATACATTTTATTGGCCCCAACTTTTGATACTCGATCCTGATGAATATTTTAATACATTTGACCAAGTGTTTGATATTTTTACAACAGTTTCATTATAAGCTTATCATGAATCATTTTCATATAAAACTTATTCATTGAAATAAAATCTGAGTTGAGAAATTACTGCATCTTAGATCCAACTTTTAAACAAATTCTTAATATAAGAGTTTGTATAAAAATAGTTAATGATAAACTTATTATGAATTAGTTTTAAAGTATATCATTTGATCAGGAATATCAAAATTTGTGTAAATAATATATTTTTATGTTTTTATAGACTTTATTGATCCTAACTTTTGATACTCCTAATGAATATATTTTGATACAATTGATTAAATATTAATATTTTAAAATAATTTCATGATATGTTTATCATGAACTATTTTGATAGAAAACCTACTCTTTCATTTAATATATTTGATGATAACAAATTTGTATGAAATCATATATAAAAATCCAATTACTCATGTTAAATAAGTAGTTAGTTTATGGAGGCTCATCTCAATCAAATTTTGAAGGTAAATATGACTCAAAATAAGTTCTTCATATATACATATATATATAGAGAGAGAGAGAGACATATTCTTAGCTTGGGCTTGTATTCTTATGCTTTTAAATGATATTAAAAACTTTGATTTACATAGAGAAATATATTAGAAATTCATATGTTTTAGGAATATCAAAAGTATTATGAATTAAATCAAGAAGATAGAATTTTTGAGATTTAAAAATCTCCAAAAAATAAGAAGGAGAGATAATTTAAAATTAATAGTTACTAGATTGGAACAAATATATAATTAATATATTTTAGTATATCTAAATTAATAAGCATTAATAATTTATTTTACTATTATATTTAAATAATAATTTTATTTTATTGTTATTGGTTCTAATAGTTTATTCTACTTTTTTGTGTGTCACGCAAAACAACTAATACATTTTAATGAAACAACTAATACAATTTAAATTTAACATCTCAAAATATAAACAACTAATACCCCTAAATGAAATAATGAATACCCTTCAAACCAACATATAAAAGTGAAAATTGTTCACACAAGATTTTATTAATATAAAATTAAAAAAATCTTATATCTTTAATTTTCATCCACTTTGATATATATATATATATCCTACTAACATAATACATGAACCCTACAACAGAAGGAATACTCCTTAGTAAAACAATTAATATGTGAAATGATCAATATTATTCCCCCAGTCCACGAAAAATACGCTCAAATCATATGGTTTAATGCAATATGTTGGAAGGTATTACGAGATATTGTGAGCTTCGATATGGATAAAGTGAATATCTTTAAAAAGTACGTCAGATGTACTTTCCAACGATATTCTCTTTATTCATATCGGACCTCACAATATCTCGTAATACTTTCCGACGTATTGTATTAAATCACGTGCAAACATCTGAGCGTATTTTTCGTGGACGGATGTAGTATGGTATTTGTTCAATTCACAAAATTCTATATATGCCAAACTAAACATATATATATATATATATTTCTAATTTTCCTCCACTTGGACAGCAGAAGGAATACCCAAACCACACGATTAGCAGGGTTAATGTTCATGTGGTGCATGGTAGCTACTTCTCTTCGTACCTGCTGGTCTGACTTTGGTATATATATATATATATAAATCATTATCGCACGTTGGTGTTACGTGCACAAAACCAAAATTAAAGTATTTTATTTTGCTCTATGACTTGTGAATAAATGCATACTTTATACTATTTCATATGATACTATTGTCGAATTAAAGTCAATGAACAGTTTATATATTTTATAAATGATATAGTACTGTTGTTCGAATTAAAGTCAAAACTCTAGGTGTGGAGATTGTGCTTTTCTAGATTATTTGGTTGTAACAAAATTAAAGATCTTAATTAGCATGCCCCAGGTATATATATATATGTATGATGTTTAGTTTTTTTATTTCAATTTGTGACAAGAAAGCAGCACTTGTGGTAGTGATTGACTTATAAAAATATATACAAATACATTGAGTAGTGTTACATAAGTAATTTACAAATTAAAATAAATCTCTACGTATGAAAATATATAATATAAAAAATAACATTGAAATTATCTAACGTCTATGATTGACTTGTATTGTATGTATCTCTTCTGACAATTTTTTTAGACTTCGATGATTTGGTAATTACAAATAACAATATCTCTAACAGCAAGCACTGATTAATTAATTTCTTTCATTTTATAGGGTTTAAATATTTGTGAGTTAGAAAAGAGCAAATATATATCTAAGTCACAAGTCTTCACTGTTAGGTCCATTCTTATAGATTTTTGTTCGCCAAAGTAAACATAAATTAATTCAAACACGTGTTTGCACAAGGTTACAAAAGACACAGAATAAATAAATAAACAAACAAGAAATTAATATATACACCCACGCATGTAAAAAATAGATGTAAGAGAGAATTAGGAACAATGTAGGCCTGTAAAAATAAGTCCAAATCTCAAACTGCCCAATAAAATTTTATAGATATATATATATATTAATGAGTAAGTGTATTAATAGTTAAAGTTCACAGATCTCACAATTGTAAATTAGGTTCATATAATTTTGGCAAGCTCTAATGGGAAATCTATTTATCGTATTAAATTAAATTCATTTAGTAAAATGATTCATTCATACAATATTATCATAATATTTATTTAATATAATACTTTTATAAACAAATACCATAACATTTACGTACTCACATAAGTATACCAATTTGTGTGAATAACTACTATGATATCAATATATATGTATAATATATAATATGAATAGATTTTATAAAAAATGATTCATGAACGATTTTTAAATTTTATGAATCATTATTTAATTTTTAATACTCTTGTTTAAGAGCAACACTTGTGTACAAATTTCTACCGTAGAAATATCCATTTTTAAAAAATTCGCGGATCTAAACCGGGTCGGGTCAGATTTGGACATTTTTTTCCAAAATTCGAGCAACTTGTAGTTCCAGGTTTTTTCTATCCCAGGTATGTTACAATTTGGGCAAAGGAGTGTTACAATTAGGCAAAATATGTGTTACAAATTCTTAAAAAATTAA
>JAPKLY010000107.1:1054105-1130400 GCA_026898435.1 Prunella vulgaris | reverse complement strand
TTAATACATCATTTAATACCTTATATATGTTATATAAAATATAATATATATTTTTATAAGGATAAATAAATGTTTGTGCATACAGTAACACACATTTGATCTTGCAGTAACACACATTTACTCTAATTGTAACACACATTTGCAGTAACACACATTTACTTTAATTGTAACATACATTTGCAGTAACACACATTTACTCTAATTGTAATACACATTTACTCTAGATATAATACATATTTGCAGTAATACAAATTTACTCCAATTGTAACATAAATTTGCAGTAATACATATTTACTCTAATTGTAACACATATTTGTTCCTCAATTTGTATTATTATATGAGCATATATGTGTTACTATAGGATAAAATGTATTTTTATTAAGAATAAATATGTGTTACACATACAATGTAACATATATATATGTTACATTGCATGAAAAATATTTACTTCTACAAAAATAAATGAATATGTGTAAAAAACAATATTTAATCTGGTTGTAACACACGTTTTTCCTTAAAGTAACATGCATTTGCCCCAACTGTAACATACCTGGGAGCGAAAATTACAAGTTGCGCGAATTTTGGAAAAAAATACTCAAATTCGACCCGACCCGGTTTAGACCCGCGAATTTTAAAAAATGGATATTTTTACGGATATTTGACCCGTAGAAATTTGTATATAAGTGTTTGTCCTTGTTTAAATATTCGATTTGTTAAATAATTTAAAAAACTTTTAAATATTTTAAATTTAGTGGCTGCTTGTTTCCAATTCCACAATTAAAATGAGAATGAAAAATTAATTTTCTCTTCTCACCCTCTAGTTATCTTCATAATTATTATAACACAGGCGTTGTACAAAAAAAATAAGTTTGTTGTGATATATGTTTTGGCAGGAATAATCCCGTGTTTGGGGGATTGACTATTTAGTCCATCAAACAAAACACACCCGTAAATTATTTAAAAAAAGTCTTATTTTATGCACCAGGTGATCCGTGCAATTTTAGTTCATTTTTAAAAAGTTACACAAAATATAACTGAAAAGTTACACTTATTATTACTGAAAAGTGTATCATTAATGATGTAACTTTTCAGTAATAATTTGTGGGACTTTTCAGTAATAAATGGTGTAACTCTTTAAAAATACACTTGAGCTGCACACTATAACTGGTGCACAAGAGACTTACTCTTAGAAAAATAATTATAAGATGGGAGAGTAATGGTAACCAAATGACTGTAATGATTATCTAAATTTATTTTTATCAATTATAATTAATATATGATTTTTATGTGCACTCAAGTGCATGATATGCTGATCACTTAATTTTTTTTAAAGAATATCCCCAACATATTATCAGTAATACACCAAAAGGGATTGGCAATACACCAAAAGGGATTGGCAATACCTTAGACCACGATTATCAGTAATCCAGACAACCCGGTCCCTCAATTAAATATTATTTCTCTCTCATCCATCTACACAACCTACCATACATTCATTTATCTTACTTTTATCAGCAACCCATACAACCTAGGTTAACTAATATTATATCATTTCATTATTCTTTTATTTTATTTATTATATATTATCAATAATTATTTTTTATTTTAAAATTAATTAATAAATATATTTTTTACTAATAATTTTTAATTAACATGAAAAAAGATTACTACAAAAAAATTAAAACTTGATTAATTTGGAATATGTGATTTTTAATGTGAAAAAAAGAATAATTTTTAATGTGCTCCAAAATATATCAAGAGTGGTCTCTATTTATAGAGAATGAAAAAATACGAATTTTGATATATTTTTTATTTTTATATAATTTGTAATTTTTTAGATAAAATATATTTTTTTATAAAATAAGGGGAACCAATCAAAAGGTGACATGTGTCAGCTGATGATTGGACCCCCTTAGTTAAGATGTTGTGCTGCGCCACAGCGCAGGTCGGCGACCCATTCAATTTTCATTTTTTTTTTTGATTTTTTTTTTTTGTCTTATGCTGCAACCGGGAGGACTTGGGTGCTGATAAACCTGGCCTTAATTGTAAAACAACACACGGTTCGATGTGTTATTGCATGTTTTAAAAGAAACTAAACTTAAAATGAAATTTAAAATTAAACTTAAAATACGTATGATGCACTTCAATACATATTTATGATAATTAATATATATTTATCCTTAATTCTCATTTCAATTGAATAACTTTCTGACCAAGCCAAACTTTAAATATTATTTTCTTCATCCTAAAACTTTTACAGTAAAAAATACTCCCTCCGTCCCAGAAGACATTGCGGTGTCTTTTGGGCACGGGATTTAAAAAAAAAAGTATAGAAGGTACATTTTTATGAATATTATATGTACACGTGAGAGTAGAGTTTAATAAATAGTTTCCACTTTAGGATATGAAAATTTTTTGTGGGACAGACCAAAATAGAAAGTATGCAATGTCTTTTGGGAAGGATGAAGTAACAAACAAACAAAAAAGCATGTGAGTGATTGTATAAAATAGAGTTGAGACGTATGTTTTAAAAGCGGAAGTTGACCCGGCCACCTTAATATTTTTGGTCGGATCGGATTCAACCGGATCTAACCATTTTTAAAGCGGTAAAACCGGTGAGACATCATAAATACATAATATATAATTATATTTTTTTTTCATAAAATTATATATCTTATAAATAAATTTTATTAAAAAAATAAATTAAAGTTAGATATTATACTCGAGGATGGTGGAGATTTAAAGTTGTATTTCCAGGAAGTGAAACTATATCTATTATTTAGGGTTATGAATTAAAATTAGACATTATATTTTTAAATTATATTTAGGGTGTGTTTGCAATAGATTAAAAAAGTGTAGAATCACTTTTTCTTGGGATAAGTTAGGTCTCATCAACTTCCCAAAAAAAGTGATTCTTCACTTTTTTAATCTCTTGCAAACACACCCTTAATATGTATCATATATATAATTAATTTAGTTAATTTTGTGTAAAAAAAATAACATTTAATTAAAAAATTTGTCAAAGCGCCGTTTCGGCCGGTTCTACGAGCAACCGGTCCAACCCGGTTTTTACCGCTTTTGAGCGCTTTTCAGGCACTTTTCAAAATGTCCGGTCCAACGTACTAAAGCGGCCCGAAGAGGTGTCCGAGTAGCGGTCGAATCGGTCCAACCAGCCAGTCCAATCCGCTTTTTAAAACACAGGTTGAGACAAGGAGTATCATCTTTCATTATCCTCTCTTTTGTTTTGCCCCCTTTCCCTTTAATGAAAATATTTAAAACAATCTTACTCCCTCCGTTCCACTATAAGTTGCTCATGTTGTCATTTTTGTCCGTTTCACTATATGTTATTATTCACCTTTTTACTATTATTTTCATACTCTTTACACTATTTTTATTATTTTTTCACTTTTTTCCATCACATCATTTATACTTTTTCATTTTTTCCATCACATCACTTATACCTTAATTTGTACCCAAAAGCAACGAACAACTTATAGCGGAATCGGAAGGAGTAATTTTTTATCTTAAATTTGAATCCTTTTTTTTTTTTTTTTGTAAATTTTATGGAAAAGTTAGGAGAGACGGCATATGCCCGGCTTTAACAATTAAAAATTTCTTAGTTAATCACTTTGCAACTGTCATATAGGCTTCATCAATTATATAAGCACGCAATTGACATTCTAAATTTCAACCAACTTCTCCCCTCTTTCTCTCACATCACTTCTATCTCCATCACTATCTAAGAAATTGCAGACTACAAGGAACATAACTGCCCCTCTCCTAAATCCACTACATATTTTCTCTCTCCAGAATTCATAAGAGAAAAAAAAAAGGGCATGATCACCAGGTAACGCAAAATCTGCTCATTCATCATCATCGTCACATTCTTTCTCTCTCTCTCTCTCTCTCTCTCTCTCTCTCTCTCTCTCTAATTATGTAATTAATTCACTATTCACTGCAGGTTGTTCTAGCACTACAATTCATCGATCAGGAAGCAGACATACAGAATGAGCACTTGGATAGCAAGTCCGGCATTTAAGACGGTAAAACCCCATAATCTTGAATTCTTGATTCCTCGAACTCTCTCTCTCTCTCTCTCTATATATATATATATATATACATATATATATATATGTATATAATTATGAAATGGTTAATTAAGCACATATAACAATTAACTAATGTACAAATTAGCAGGATTCTGGCGGTGGGGGTGGGCGGTATGAAATTGACATTCCGATCGAATTTGTGTTCTACGCAATAATAGGTAAACTGTGTTACGTCGTCGTTTTCAAGCATTTATGAGTTATCCGTATTGGTAAGAAATAATGCACCCCACATTGTGATGTTGCACCAGAGGGTACGATACGTAACATGATTGATGGACGATATTTCATAATAATTATTCCCCAATTTTCAATAATTATTAATTGCCCTCCATAATTACCTATCTTTCTGGTTTTAATTGCCCTCCATTAAAAAACTTTAGATATTACTCCTTTCTTTCTTTATTAAGCTTCCTTCTCTCTCTTTTTTTTTTTCTATCTTCAAAACTAACGTCCAAAGTTAAATTTCATTTTTTTCTATATTGGAAAGTATTCTCCACTTATGTCTCTATTGCTCTTTATTTTTATGTTTCGTCACTTTTTTTTTCTTTTCTATTACGCTCTCCAATACATATTTAATATTATACCTAAGTACTTGGACACAAATTTGAGGAAATTACTTAAATTGGATAAAATAAAAATATTTAGGTATCGTGCTTTATTTAAAACATGTACAATCTAAATTAATAAGTTATGTGAAGATAAAATGCTTGTTGCTTTTTAAGATAAAAACACGCTTTTAATGAACTTCATCAGAATAAAAAATGTAGAGGCACGTTTAATAGACAGGAGAGTAATATGTTTGTTTGATTTGCACAAGAGCAAAATGTTGACTTTTGGGAAATTAGATTTCTAAGACCTTGATTAAAGAGATATTCTTGGGCTAGGATGTATGTGACAAGCCAAGGATTTACTGTTTCGTAGAAATTTGCACCTTACGTGATGGCATATTTTTTTAAAAAAAATTATTTTATATATAAAGTAATTACATAAGGATAAATATGTGTATAGATTTGTGAGTGTGCACATAAATTAATATTTTTTTTATAGTGTACAAATTTATGTAGGACGTCCAAATAAAAAAAATGTGCAAATTACTATGGAACAGATGGAATATATACTATTAATTAGGATATTTTTTTAAGTAAGTTCTAAATAGTGGTAGAAAAAGTCGTGTAATTCAACTTTCTAGGACGAGGTCAAATTTTATATACAATTTATATTGAGTAGTTTCTTTAAAAATACGCAACATTGTCTCTTTCATGGAGTCATTGTTTATCTTTCCTTATCTTAATTAATATGGAGAAGACTTTTTAGGTACAGTGTTTATTAATTTGGATTGGTGGGTAATATTTTTTTCTAAAAGCAATAATACATATTTTAAAATTTTCTTTCTATTTTATACTCAACGGCTTTTGACACGAATTTTTGTTGAGGATATTTTAATCTTCTTTTTTTATTTTGTGATTAAAGTATACATTTTTTATAGTAAAAGATAATGGCATGTGATGTTGGATACTACAAACAAATGTTATAATGCAATTTCTTTTGTCCTTTATCCTTCAATGAAATAATGGAAGGGGCCGGACTAGAAAACATATGGATATGATTGAACTAATATATGATTTGTCATACCACAACTATCCTAACTCTACTTTCACTTTTGCGTAATTTGAAAGTTAAACGTCTCCGCTCTATTTTCACACTTAAAAAAAAAAAAAAAAGTTTACGCTCACAAAATATAATAAAATACGCATACTTTTATTTTATTATTTAATTTTATCCTCGCATACTTAATTTTTCTTGGTTCGTGTGTTATTTACGACTATGAATGTTGTCCTGGAGCAGAGGGAGTACAATTTATTTGCATTTTGAACTAAATTTTAAAACAAAAATTTGCATACTTTCCTTTTTAGTCTGTCCCACAAAAATTTGCATACTCCCAAAATGGAAATATTCCTTTAAATCTCCACCTTTAAAATCTTTACCTCACAATCTCCATCATACACATTCTACTCATTACACTTTTTCTTAAAACCTGTGCCCAGGAAAGTACCGCAAACTTTCCTGGGACGGAGGTAGTATTAATTACTACATCTGTTCCACAAGAATTTGCACACTTTCCTTATTTTGACGTCTCACACAAATTTACACACTACTAAAAAGGAAATATTGATTTACGTGCATGCTCACAGTTCTATAAACATATTTACCCATATATTAGTACTTTAAAATACTTTTTTTTTTTAGAATGTGTCATCCCGTAGGGTGCAAATGGAAGGAGTATTTCAAATTGACACAATCAATTATGTTGTGTATGCAGCAATATTCTTGATGCTAGTGGTTTTGATGATCAAACTGCTATGCGACAATGAGGGGGCCAGAGAAGCAGGGGGGAGGACAGGGGAGAGTAGAAGATTATTGAGTGCAAAAGAGGTGGATTTGTTCATCAGCTATGGGACATCAATTGATGATGATATAGAGTCAAGCAAAGGCAGTGGGAGTTGCAGCTCTTCATCAGATGATTTGTATGATGGGAAGATATGTGTCATATGCTACGATGATCAGAGGACCTGCTTCTTCATTCCTTGTGGTCATTGCATCACCTGCTTCACTTGTGCCAAAAGGTATATAAATCTTTCCCCTATTTTTAATGTCTTCTCACAATTCAGGTCGAATCAATTTTATAGTATGAAATTTACGTCATTGCATGTCTATTATATGTGCTCAGTGATCATATAACATTTCGCCGTATAAAATGTTATGGTATTAGTGAATGAATATGATGATATTAGTTCATACTATGAAAGTACTTAGTTCACAAGAGACATGCTCTTTTAATAAATTATAGGACCAATAACAAGACAGAATAAAAAACATTAGTTCATGTAAAATAAAGTATTAAGTAATTCATATAAAAAAAATAGGTTTGAATGTATGTTGTTTCACGGAAATAAAGTAGGTTTGGTTAAAAAATTATGGGTTAAGGTTATGACAATTGTACAATGTAATCGTGCCCCGCAGTATAGTCTTAATTACATAAAATTAGTATTTAATTTTCTTTAAGTCAACTTACTTTGCATAAATATAGATACATTCTGTAGATTTTTGTGATATTCATAAAATAAATAAAAGTATCTCATCTCATGTTATATAGTATGATACTGGACTTCCTTTTAATATTTATTAAGAGGAAATTTTATATGTGACAATTTGATGTATGAGAGATGTGGTACTTTTTTATATATATTTTTGTGATACATTTTAAATTTGAATATCACTTTTGATATATATAAATATTTGTGGTTAATTAATAATTGCAAAATACATACCACCACATTAATATCTAAAATTAAATAGTTAAAAGCAACAGGTCGCGGGGCAATTTATTTCGAAAGCTATATCCTATGTGGTGTATATATATGGACCTCTATAATTGATTTTTGTACAAATATTCTCTGTGGATGTCCCATATATGTGAAATGAGATTGACATATTTCTTGAGTTAGCAAATCTCTTTCTGAATCCACCCATTTTTACGGAAATTAATTTATATGTTTTTTTTTTTTAGTATTGGATTTTAAAATTTAAAGTTCATTCTAATTTGGGTTTTAAATAAAATTTTAAAATCCTAATTTCTACTTTCCTATAAATTAATCTATAGAATATATCAGTTAAATATTATTATATTTTTACTCTATCCAATACTTATTCTACTTTTATTTTTCTCTTACGTCATAAAATTAAAACATATCCTACTCAAAAACCAAAAAAGAATAAATATTTTAAAATGAGAAAAAAACAAATAAGGGCACACTTTTCTTTTAAATTGCAAAAAGTGGCAAGTGTGAAAAAAATTATGAAAAATGCGCACTCAAAATGATTGTGCAAATATTGTAAAAATTGCACACTTACTTCTCTTTGTAATAAACCTAGAAAATTGCTCTTCTTTGTAACTACCCCTTTTAAAATTCCCTAAACATTAAAATTCATTAATAATCCACTCTAGTCCTAGAAACTAAAAGCTCTAAGGCTCCATTTGGATGGATGGATTTGAAAATAAATGGATTTAAAAAAAAATACATGTAAGAAGACATATATTTCAAAACACGTATTGTACAGAGATATGGGAAAAGGGAAATATAGAGATTAAAGGGTAAAGAGATATATTTCACAAATGACATAATTTTGATGAGGACTTCGAATTCCTTCATTCCGAACATAAACTCAAATTTAAGTATTTGTAAATTCACCTAACTTACTTGAAAAGATTGGTTATTTGTGAGTGAAATCCTCAAATTTCAAATCTACTCGTTCTAATGGAGCCTAACTATCAATATATCAATTGAACTCGGAACTTCGTTGTGAGATCTATTATGCATATTTATTCATAAAGTGAAATTTGATGGTATATATTATTTAAATATTATATATATATATATAAGAGAAAGGTAGACAGCGAATAATAATTAATCACCAATTCTAATATGCACCGGGATATGTATGTATACTCACCATGTTTTTATTAAATTAGTTTACTCCTTTGTTAGTTGTATTAATCTACACATTATAGTTTTAATACATTTGCTCATTTCAATTATCTTTATTTTTAAATTTCATATTTATATTTAATTATACAGTGTACAATAGACTGACTCATATTGTAAAAATAAAAACATGATTGTCATATATGCAGGATTATAAGTGAAGAAAACAAGAGTTGTCCTATATGCCGAACAAGCATTGATAGAGTAAGGGTAGTGCATCTTAAGTGAACAAACGGATTTTTTTTTTAATCACATATCCGTTCATTCCGAAAGCACCACCTGCATATTATATGTGAGGTGGAACTGTGTATATATATATATATTAAATATATGTGTTTAATTAACCAAATGCATTATGTACATTTTATTTTTTATTGATTTTTTATTGGAAAGTCAATTACAGGAAGAAATAATTTTATTTTGGTCCCACAAGTAATTAATTTTTTAGTTTGTGAAAGACAATTATTGAAAGACATTATATTCTTTGCGAGTCGGTACATATATATATTTATTTATATAATTTAGAGAGTATTTAATTAAATATTTTGTAAATTATTTTAAAATTTTATAAATTGTGAAAATATTTGTCTAATACAATATATAAGGTTTTTGATAATTTATCATAATTTTTTAAAAATATTTATTTTAATACAAAATAATTTTTTTTTTTATATTTTATGTTGAAGTGGAGGTGCGGGATAAATGTCGGGGTCCTGAGTGGGATGGGTGAGTGGGAGTAGAGACGGTGAGAAAAATAATTTTATGGTTTATAAACTGTAAAGAACATATTTTAACATTTTACAGTGAAACATCCTTTTACAGTTTTACTGCACATTAGTCATCAAATTATCGAACCCAAGATTTCATGAATCATGATATTAAGCAGTGGGGCTATAAATATTAATTTGTTCTCTGTACTTTCATGCTACTCCACACTTTTCGAATTCAATTTTTAGTCATTTGACCTGTAATAATCAGATTTGAATTTACGTGAAATTTTATTTACATTTATTACTAAAAAAATTAATATTTTGGGAATTTAATTTTTTTATACAAAAGAATTATATCCACAGAACTGAAGCTATTTATTAAAAATGTAATTATTTCTAACCTTTCAGGTAGTCCAAATAATACATGTCCATGTTGTAGTTGCTAATCTTTCTCCTTTATCTTAATAAAAAAAAATCTCCATATTATTATAGATGTATCTTTGAATTTTTTGTGTGGTACTAACTCGATGTTTAACCACACGTAGATTGCACTAGAGAATATTTGCACCCAAAAAAATAAATACTTTTGGTTTTTTTACCTGCAAATTGCTTTAGATAAGAAGGATTTGGAAAAAGAAATATAGATAATGATAATCAATTATTCGAAAAGAAAATTAACGAAGATTAGCAAGCAAATGATCATATGAAAATATAAATATATACCATCCATCAATCTATCTAATTCAAAATTTTAATTCTTTTTTCTCCAATTCATTTTCGTACAACCTATCTATTTCAAAATTTTGATTTTTTTTACTAATTCATGAACTTTGTATTGTTTCGGGCTGTTATAGGATTGAGAATATCATGTAACAATCCTTTCAAAAAAAAAAACAATTAAAATGTTATTTAAATTTTGGGTATTTTGATTGGGAACTCACCCTATAATAATGTAGGATTGGGAAAAATTGTAGTAAAAAGGGTAAATGATAACGAAATTATTATATTACCGTGTCTGTCTTTTGTTAAGTAGGGAGAACTCTAGCAATTATACGAGATACTTTCTTGTTCACAAAAATAGTTATTACTACCTCCGTTCCAGGTCTTTCTTCAAAAAGACCAGGACACACATATTAAGGAAAAATTAGAGTATGTGAATGTGAAGTTAAATAATAAAATATAAAAAATATACTTTATTGATTTTTGTGAGTATAAATTATTTCCTTTTTAAGGTGTGAAGAAAGGGTTGGAACGTCCCGAAATGAAAAAATGGGAAGAAAGAGTTGGGACGAAGGGAGTATTTCATAGAGAATATGTGTTCATAACTTCATATAATAGTTATTATACGATAAAGATGGTGTTTTGTCATGGTTCAAGGAAGAATAAAATGTTAAAAATTAAAAAACTTTGAGATATTTATTAAATTTTACATTAATTATTAATGGTTGAATTTTATGAACAATATTTTAATATAATTTTCATGAATGATAATGTTTGAATTTGAAGTTTGAGAAGAATAGTATTATAAGTACAATCTTATATTTTATACTGATTTTTTTTTTCTCTTAGTTGTCTATTTAGCTCATAAATCGTTGGGATAAGATTTATATTCCTAGTATTATTGCCCCTTAAAATAAACTGTTAAGACCCAAGACTATTTAGACTACTCTTATAGCCTAGGGCTAACCAATTTATCGAATGGATGGTAGCTGATATTTTAGAAAAAAAAGCATCAAAAGAATTTTTTGGATGTGTATCTATTGAGAATTTCATTGGTTATGACTTACATCAGGTTTTATGGGGTTTGACTAGGGGTGTAAATGAGTCGAGTCGAGTCGAGTAGTGCTGAGCTCGAAACTCGACTCGAACTCGATCGAGCTTGATTTTTTTAGCTCGAGCTCGACTCGATTAAGAACTCGACAAACTCGAGTTCGGCTCGACTCGACTCGATAATTTTATTATTTAAATAAAATAAAATATTAAATATATTTTAGCTCTTTTTTTTTCTAAAATTAAAGCTCGACTCGACTCGAGCTCGATTACTTTATTTATATATTAAAAATAATAAAAAATATTAAATATTGTGCAAGCTCGATTAGGCTCGCGAGCCTCTCGAGCCGAGTATTTATAAACTCGAACTCGAACTCGACAGCTACTCGAGTAGCTCGAGCTCGACTCGATTTGGTTCGAGTCGATTTCAATCTTTTAACGAGTCGAGCACGAGTAGATTGCGAGCCGGCTTGACTCATTTACACCCCTAGGTTTGACACCTCCTTAGGCTTGTATTTCTGGGATGTTTACCTATTGGAACGAAAGATTGGGATTGATAACTTTTTTATCTTACAATCGTATTTTTTCCAAGAATTATTTATGACAAGATATTTTTAGTGATACATAAATTTAAACCCTAGATCTGGGGCGTGGATCCACTGATGTATATGCTAAACGTAGTTGTCAAGCAATAAGGAAAATATAATAACTTAATCGAATTTGCAACGAGTCATTATTGATCAATGACTCCTAAATAAAATAAAATCAAATCCCAAAAATAAGAGGAAAAAGTACAAAATGATTCAATAAATTGACAAAAGTTATATATTGATTCTGTGCAAAAAAAAATGCTTCTGTACAAAAAATAAAAATTACTACCATATAATTTTTTTAAACTAATTTATAAATATAGTGATTTTTTTAAATAAATACTTTAAGTCATCCAAAATAAAATAAATAGTGGAGTATAAATTACGAATGAATCAATAATTAGTGTCCGCTCCACCATTCGCAGGGGCCCCCTTAAGAGGTCTCACAACACTCTACCTTTGTCCACTTACTTTCAAATCATATTATATTCCATTTCTAATCTTCCTAATAAAATAATAATAAATAAATAAAAAAGGGATAAAAATATCATATCAAATCCTACATGATTTCCTGTTTTTCACTTGGAGAATAGTTGCTCTGTCGAATCTCGCAATACAAAAAGCATGAAATCAGACTTGTCTTTTCCCACTCAGACTTCCTTCTCCGGCGCCGGCTGTTCTTTCTTTTTCCGGTAGCGCAATTCTCACTGAGAAAAGCTCCTATGGCGGCCGTGATTGCCAGGTAAATTTAAATTACTTCCGGTGATCTCTGTTTTTTGTTCAAATTTTCTCATTTCGCTTGATTTTCTTGTTCAGAAATTAACAAGCTCAAAGCTCGCCGGATTTAATGACGCCGACGACGAGTCCCCGCGAATTTGATCAATTTGTCGTCAGAATCACATTTCATAAAGTACAAAAACTGAAACAATATTTTCTTTCTCTTTCCAATAAACTACTATCATAACATTTTTTAAGCACACAGACACGTGAATAAATGTTATTGTATTAGTTTGTAAGCGTAATCGTGATCTAATTCTTCAGTTGTGTGTTAATGGTGCAGAGTGCTCATAGTTGGGAGGGAAGCTATCATGTTTTAGTTGATTTTGTAATGCGGTATTCTTTCTATGCGGCGCTCACCGGTATGTGTTAATTCATTCATTCATCTTTCTATACACAACTTTTGCTCCAAAAATTAATATTTGGAATTTGTGTTTAATTAAAGAATATACCTTGTGTTTAGTGCACACCAACCTGTTTAATTAAGGTTGTCAAGAAATGATCTGTGTTGGATCACCCAACTTCTCACACGATTTACGTATTTGGTTTAAGGATTAGGGTTCAGACCATCTGTTTGATGGACATAAAATCGATGAGAATAAAAAACACAAAAATATTTCATAGTACCTCTCAACTCCATTCTCAATTTTGACAATCACACACTAAAAGAAGAAATACAATAGTATTTATACATTGATTACCAATTACAATCGAAGTCAGAGAAAATAGATTTAAAATTTAACCATAGGCCAAAACTTAAGTAGGCTCAAGCCCCACAATACGAAAGGAGATCTCAATTTCAACTTCAGTGGCTACTCTGAAGTTCACTACATGTCCACGACTTTTAGATGATAATAACACTTTGATTTATTTATTTTTATTGAAATTTCTGGTGCTCGTGATTGAAAGTTGGGAAATAAAAACATCATTTTAGTAATTTAATTAAGTTACAATTTCGGAATCAAAGGAGTTTAGACTGTCATCAGACATTCAAAGAATTAAAATCCAACCTTCCCCACATGACTCTAAAAAAAAGCAGCATCATACGATATTGCTTCGTATTAAAATTAATGTTAGTTGTTAGTTCACCAAATCTCCAATATCTCCAAAATAATCTTATATCTTCCTCCTAATTCGTTCCGAGAGAGAATCGAATTCGGATCACTCACTCAAATGAGGAGGCCGATGATCAGATGAGCTAACTCACCCGGTTAATTATCAAAGTGTTCTGAACCAGTTGATTAATATAAGAAATAATATTAGAAAAATAAAGCACAGAGAGTATAACATTTTTTTTGTTATTCTGGGAACTTTCAGCAATTTTCTTGATGGTTATTGCATTGATCGTAAAACTGATGTGGAATTGCGATGGGGATGAGGTTACTGGGGGACCCACTGAAAATAGCAGGTTAATAAAGGCTGGGAAAGTGATCAGCTACGGCACAAGCGGAAGTAGTGATTTGGAATCGGGTAGCTCATCATCGTCCGATGAGGAATCGTACATATGCGTCATCTGCTACGATGATCAACGAACCTGCTTCTTCATTCCCTGCGGCCATTGCGTTGCTTGCCACACTTGTGCCCGCAGGTAACATCCATGCTCTAACACATCCCAGGCCTAGCTATAATTATTTAATTTTACTCCCAATAAGTGTCTGTTTAAAAAAAAATTACGGCCTCTTTTGAATCGCTAAAAATTATTTCTAAAAGTATTTTTTCTAATACTCTCACAACTTTTGAAAAAAGTATTTCTAGGAACTCTTTTGTAAACAGTTTTTTTTTTAAAAGCTCTGTCTCACAGTTTTTTTTTTTTAAATTTAAAAGCTGTTTTGTAAAATTTTATGCACTAAATGAAATAACTCATGCCCCTCGAAGTGATTCATGTATATAAATTATTTTTGATGTATACTTTATTATTTAATTTCAAATATGTGTTCATGGCTAATACAATGACAAAGTATGATATTTATGATTATAAGATGATGATATAGGAGTACTTGATTCAAAATTTTAAATAAGCAAAGTAATGAAAATCTATCGAATAATAAATTATAGTGAGAAAGATGGTACATTATTAATTTCTATATTGTTTTAATTTTGGAATAAAATGAGATAAAAAGAATAATTATAAATTTCTATAGTGTTAAATATATTTCTTTTATATAATATAAAAAATATATTTATTTTTATAAATAAATAAATATATGAAAAAAATATTTAATCTGATAATATAATATATTTTACGTTACAATCATATGCATTTGCTCGTATTCAGATGTAACAACATTTGGCCCTAATTTACAAATTTTAAAATATAATAATTTTATATATTTTATCCCCATAAAATATTTTATATGCGTACACATTGATTGGCGTTTTGAGAAAAAGTATTTTGTATTTTATTTTTTATAGGATTGTGAGTGAAGAAGGCAAGAGTTGTCCCATATGCAGAGGAATTATTGAGAGAGTGAGGAAGTTGCATATTGTACAAGACAACCAATGAATTTATTTTTTCCCCTCTTCTATTCTGCCTTAAAAATTGGCATGGGCGAATAAGATACATAAAGCATGGGCCACGTGTATTTGTAATTGATCGGCTTCTTTCACCCTTTGTTATTTATTATTTAAGGGCTCATTTGGTTCGTAAGATAAAAATATCTATTCGTAAAAAATATGCATGTTTTCGACGGATATATACTTTTATCTTACGAACCAAATGGGCCCTAAGTGTATACTCCCTCTGTCCATAATTTTTTTTACCCTTTTTTTATTTTGAAACGTTTCAATTCTTTTTTTTTTATTTTAAAAAGAAAATAATTTATACTCACAAAAATTAATAAAGTACATTTTTATATTTTATTAATTAACTTCTCACTTATATACTCTATTTTTTTCTTAATCCGTGTGCCCAGATCGTTTTAAAAAAAAGACCCGAAACTGAGATAGTATTATTTATTACATATTATTTTCAAAATAATATTTTCTGAACTCAATGTCTGGCTGAGTCAGTTCAATTATATCGGTACACGGAGGGATTAAATAGTCTATTCCACTAAAACAAGATTATTACTATCAAAATACACCCTCACAAAATTTTATTGAGTGTGTAAATTAAATAAAGCAATCTTAATATATCATCTGAATAATCCTCCAGAAAAACATAATGGAGTCTTTCTTGAACAATGTTATCTTTTCAATTTTTTATATATAATTCTGTAAAATAAGAAATGTAAGATTAAAAACTATATAAGTAGATTAGAGTAGTTTTATTATTACCTAAAAAAGAACCCGTTCAGCCCAAAAATCAGATTAAAATTAAGTGGTTTGATGGGCTAATTGAATTAGGTTAAATTAGATCCATTCTTTTGAAGCCTATAATTTTGAGGCCCAATTTATCTTCAAAATCAAACTTTTCATGTTGATCAATTGATCGATATTAACAGCTGTAACTATACAACTTTACAAATTCTTTTTAGGGAGAGAGAAAATTAGGTATAGAGTAGGGAAAATTTCAACCTTATAACACACATATATTGAATTGTTGCATTTGTTATATTAAAATGAGTAAGTCTCTTGTGCACCAGTTATACCGTGTAACTCAAGTTCATTTCTGAAAAATTAAACAAAATACTATTGAAAAGTTACATAAATTATTACTAAAAAGTTAAACCATTAAAGATACACTTTTCAGTAATAACATGTGTAACTTTTCAGTATTATTTAGTTTAATTTTTCAGAAATGAACTTGAGTTGCACGGTGTAACTGGTGCATACAAGACTAAACCTATTAAAATTACTTTGAAATTTTATCTTGCATCCGAATAAATAAAAGGAAAAAGTACAAAATGGTTCAACAAATTGACACAAATTACATATTGATTCCGAAAAAAAAATATTTCCGTGCAAAAAAAAAAATTATCGTGCAAATATTTTGAATCAATTTATAAATATAGTGATTTTTTTTAAATCAATATGTAAAATACCCAAAATAAAACGCAAATTAAGGTTGCACGTGTTGCTAATATAGCCGTTCTTTTTCTAAAATTTTTTGGGTAGAGTTGTTATTATCAATATTGTTGTCACAATGTGACACATATTCTTATGATATTTAAATGAAAATTTAATTGCATGATCCAACAATCACGTAACATAACTCTGAGTTCTGAAATCCAAAATGCCTCACTCCCAAGGTTTGTTTGGGTATGCCACTTTGATTCACTAAATTGGATAGGACACTTTGCCAGTTAAATCACTTCAATTGGTAAAATTGGCGATTTACTTATTAAAATTATTTTGACTTATTTCTTATATTATATTTATTATATTAAAAAATAAAATAAATTATATATTTTTGTATAAATTTTTAATAAATTATAAATTTATATTAAAATAAATACAATATAATCATAGACAATTAAAATTAAAATACTCAAAATAATTTTAAATTATAATATCATATTATAACTCATGACATCTTTCATATTTCATTCATAATGAGTTTAAAATTAAAATTTTACTACAAAAAGTTAAAATATATAAATTATAGAATAAAATAATTTTAGGATTGACATGCGTCTAACGATTTAGTTTAATAAAAAAAAATTAAAAATTAAAATATAAAAGTAAACCGATTCTGTTGAATTTTTTTCCGATTTTGATCTATTTTTTTTTTATTATTGGTTTTCTCAATTGAACCTTAAAAACAGTTTTCGGTGGGTAACTGAATAAGTTTATGACTGGTTCCCGGTTCAACCAATTTTTAAAAACAACGTTTTGATTTGATTTTTAAAAAAGTTGAGTAATTAAGTGAGATTTGACGAGAAAATTTGTAAATTTCAGCATCTCTTTCTAATTTCTCATCAAAATTTCAGTTTCACTTTCTTGGAAAAAAAAGTATATTTTCAACAAACCAATTCTGAAAATATCATATATTGAAAATTTTGGTAACACGCAAAAGACTTATTATACCATTTTAATCCCAGTTTATAGGTCTAGACGACCAAATATGATACCCAATAAAAAATAAAAAAATACAACATATTAACAACTTAAATCATATATAATCCATATAATAAAAAAATAAAAAATAAATATTTAAATATGTATATCTAGACTCTGGTGTGGGTATACACTTGGTTGCTTGATCAAAAAATTAATATTGTCTAGAAAAAGTGTAATAATGATTGAGTTGAAAAGTGATTTTATTAAAGCAAAAAAAAAAAAAAAAAAAGTTTAACCGTGGAAAAATATTGTGTATTGAAGAAGTGAACATCAACAAATATAATTTTATAATTTTTAATTACTAAAGCACATTATATTTTTTTAATTATATTAAAATAAAGAATATTATAAAAATTATATCTATGAAAAATAGATTTGTATTTATTCGGGCCTTTTCAAAAAAATTATTGGGTAGTAAATGTTGTTATCGTGTGACTAAGCCCATCCTTCCACAAAATGTTTTTGATAGGCCCGTCAAGAGTTGCAATCGTGGGCCCAAAAGATTTTTTCCTTTTTTGGGCTGTACACCAAATAATACTAGTACTATTGTTCTGTACAACTAGTATATGCAATAATTTATAATTGTTTGTATATTATAGGCACCCATATCTATGAAGTAAACACACATTTATATAATATTAACTGTATATTGCTTAAGAGACAATTATATCCCACAAGATTTAACAAATAAATATGATGCACCCACCACAATCCTAATTTAAATGTTTTATCTTAAAGAAGTCAAACTCACCGTCACTCACCGTGAGCCTCGAAGTTCTGTCATCGAAATTCATGGAGGCTCCAAACCTGTAAGTCTCTCCACCATAGGCGATGTACAGAAAACAATCAGTCACCATTGCCGCCGCTCACCTGGTAATTTGTTTGCAAGACACCAAGTCACCGGTGTCGATCGGAAGGAAGACATGCGTGTAGAGAAGAAGGGGAAAACGTAGACGTTTGGCCTAGAGAGACGACGATTCATGAGGCACTTGGTCAAATTTAATTTTCGGTGATTTTGATTTGATTTTAATTTTGATTTTGATCTAGCCGAGAGAGATGACAAATTTGTGCGCGTACATCAATTTTGATTTTGATTTGGTTCAATGCCACTGACGCCATTGAAGATCACCAACCTCTGCAGTCGTCACCTGAATTGGGTGCCATACCACCACTTAAAAATTGAAGTCGTTCACCCTATATTTTCTCTCCTCTCACTCTGCCTCTTTGTATCTGATACATTTTTTTTAAAATATCCATTGAGCTATAATAACATCTCATTTGCCAGCTCTAATTATACACGCAATCCAAGTCATTTATTTATTTTGAGTAGATTTTATATGAAAATGGTTAATGATAAGTTTATCATAAAACTGTATTAAAATATCAAATATTTGATCAGTGTATCAAAATTTTAATCAAGAACACCAAAAGTAAATGGTCAATAAAATCTATAACAATTATAATATTCACCACAATTTTTTATACATGTGATAATATTTTTGATACTCAGTGATCAAATATTTGATACTTTAAAATTGATTCATAATAAGTTCATTATGAACCATCTCCATACAAAATTTTACTATTTATTTTTACACATTGGAGTGTATGAAATCATTTCTTAAATTTCTTACTCATTCTTCTACTTTCTTAATAATACGTCATTCTACCTTATGTGCACTATTCCCAACGGAAGGGGTGCATCACAATTTTATAGTCTATAACTTCACAAAATCTTTGGTGCATAAAAATTAATTTTAAAACTGAGACTCAATTAAGGATGCATGAGATGCACTCAAGTGCACCCAAGACACACTCTTAAAATTTTCATAATGAATTTAAAAAGAAGATATCTACAATTTTCTTTAAACTTAGGATCATATAATCTTTGAAATGAACATTTTTCTTTATAAAGAAAAAAAGAAAAGGAAAGAGACTGAGCCCCACGTGTACACCATCCATGGAGCTCGTTGAGGTTTATTAAGAATCTCGAAAAAGTTTAAAGAGACAAAAGCAAAAGCAAGGGCGTGGAGTTTGTGCCCTAATGAACGGCCACAAATTAATACAGTAATGTCCTTTCTTTAGTAAAACATTTCACGATTGAGTAGGATATTATAAAGTACATATTGATAGTGCACCAAATTACTTTTATTGATAATGTATGTATCTTGTATATATAGTGCCCTAAATTACTTTTATCTTAAGATATCTTCTCAATATTGAATTTTATTTCACAAGTTCCCTCAATTTAAATTCTCTTTATGTCAAATTTTTTTATTACTACGTATTATATTAATAAAAATATATACATATTATACGATAAATTTAAAATTAATAATTAAATACATCTTCTACAAAATGCAAAAAACTATTACAATATGACATGTCCAACTTCTAAACTAAATGCAAAAATATCAAATTAAATACATAATATAATTAACATCAAGTTTAGTGGTTCATGAAAACTTGAAAAGAAAAAGGTTGTCCATCTCCAAACACACAATCTTTATTCGAACTCAAACTCAACATCAATATTTATTTTTTCATCATCAAATGAGAAATCATCTTCGTCAAGTTCCTAAATTAGCAAATTTTTTGAGAAATGTCTTTCGGTTTAAATTATAAAAAAAAAAAAATTATCTAATGGTTAGGATGCATCAAGATCGCCTAGGAAGTGCTAAGGCTACATAGACGATGTCAAATATCGACGCCATTTTTTTTAATTGATTTGGATTAGTCGTTGGTGATCAAATGTCGTCAAATATCTAGGTGACTGTCATTTGCATATGTGATATAGAATGACTCATTTTAAGAATTACTTGTAATTTATAAATTTCAATATTGTGAGCTTGAAAAAAGCGTATTGTTATTATTGATTACTTAATTTCAACCTACCTAATTTACTTACAATTGACAGGCTATTTGGGATTATTGATTAATTGTACATTCCACTTGCAAGTCTCATGAAGCAAGAAGAATGCAACTTTCTAGCCACTTATTTCAGTTCTTTCATCAAAACAAGCTTCATGCAGCATTGGCATCACTTTTGTAGATAAAATTGAAAGCAACCTTGTTAATTTCCTGAAAAAAAAAAAAGAAAGGAAAGAGAGAGATAAATCTGCCTTAAAAAAAAAACACTCTCAAGTAAAATTTATTTATAATATAAAACTAATTATTATATATTTATCAATATTATTTTATATATTTGTTGATATAATAATATCTTATACTATGCTTTTAGTTTATAAATCTAATAATATCAGTAAATGCGTATAATGATATTAATTTATAGTATGAACAAATTTTATAAAAGAATTTGTGAAAAAAATTATATTCAGGGTTTATTCATAATAATAGTTATTAATTTTATCCAATACTATCTTGGTCGAAATATATAATTTGTTAATAATTTCTCATTTGAGTCCTCACTCTGTAGGTCTAAGTTTGATTTTTAGAGAGAATAAATAATAAAATTTCTCTATTTAACAGTACTCCCTCTATTCCACAAGAATTTGCACACTTTTCTTATTTAGACATCCCACACAAATTTGCATACTATTGAAAAAGAAAATATTACTCCCTCCGTCCATGAAACTTTTTCCCATTTCTTTGTGGGCACGAGATTTATTGAAAAGTAATATTATATTGAAATGATAGATAAAGTAAGGGAAAAATATGAGTATTGTGGGGCCCAAAATTTTATTGTGAGTGTGGGTTGTTTCCAAATAAGGAAATGGGAAAAAGTTTTGTGGACAAACAAAAAAAGAAAGTGGGAAATAGTTTGGTGGACAGAGGGAGTTAACCTATACACATATTTACCTATATGTCACTACTTTATATATAAAACACATTTTTCTTAAAAAATGTGTCGTCCCGTAAGGTGTAAATTCCTACTAGACGGAGGGAGTATTAATTATTCACACTAATAATATTAGTTCTTAATAGTGATCAGTGTAAATATTATAAATTATATTAGTTGTTTAGATAATAATTGTTCTACTGGATAATAGTAATTGATTATACTGAATAATAATATTATTAATTTCACGAACAATATATGTGGTTTGAAAATTTTTAAATGACAATAAAATATATACATGATAATAATAATTATCTTTTAGGAAAAATAAATTTTAATTCTCATTATCTCATATCCATTATAAAACTGGAATCAATTAAATGTTCCCTTTTTAATAAAATAGTAATTAAAAACTCGAAACAATTGCGTGCCGTTTATTTATTTCCAATTAAATAGCAGTGTTGCTCATAGACAAAAAGATAAAATACAGAGAATGCAATGCAACATGTTATCTCTGAATTAATATTATATATCCTTTTCTCTATTATTTTTGGGGTACTTTATTATTATTATTTTTTTATCATTTTCCAAGGACTGGAAAGAGTCTCTCGTCCTATCCTTTCTTGGCTTTATTATTGTCCGAATGTCGACATTTATATTTAATCCTGCCCAATGATCATGTGACAATTAAAAAAAATCTAATATTTCGAATTTTGTGTGTAATTATTGGCGTTATTACACGGGATGAAATAAGATCCCTGATTGGCAGAAAACAAATTTGGAATTTTCTTTCTTTTTGATTCGAAATAGTCTGCCCGTGGAGCCCACAGCGGGACACACGCCCGCCCGCAGAGCCCACACGCACGGCGTCGTTCGCGCGAGCATTGGCGCTCGTCGCGTCACCGCCCTGTCACCTTTACTCGCCTCGTTGTCACCTTTAATTAAAACGTCACGTTAAAGTTCTGTCATGACATTAATATGGCATGACATTCTTAAATATTCACTCTCGCTGCCGCTTTAGAGTTTGGTAATTGGGAAATGGAAGTCCCCCTTTGTGGGACCTATGAAAATTCCTTGTGGACCATTAACCAATGAGTTAGATATTATTTTTGTAATACTGAGCGGAAATAAGATTCATACATTATAATTTAATCCAATTTAAATGTTAATAGATAGATAGTTCTGAGTCGAATTATATTTTAAATCAAATTAAAGTTAATACAGATGATTTTTTATTTTTTTTTGTGCATTACACTCATAATACTTTCCCTTAACTAATGAGTTCTGATGTGTTCAAATTTTCATTTAATTTGTTTATTTATATAGATTTATACGGGCAGTGTGTCTTGGTGCATCACATGCACCCTTAATTAAATTTCAATTTTAAAATTAATTTTGGCAAACTCATACTCAAAATTGGATTAGTCAAAATTAAAATCAAAATTAGATCTAAATCCCAAATGTATAATATGCATTTGAGTGCATACAAGATTTTGTGTTATACGGGTGTTAGTAATTTGTCTACCGTATCAAACTAATATTATTAATGTAATTATTAATATGGTTAAATTTATTTGTTCATATTATATTAATATAAATATGATTTTAATTTATAAATCTAATGATATTAGTGAATATATATGTAATGATATCAGTAAATATATTTAATGGAGTATTAATTTCATTTTCTTTCGGTAGTATTAATTTGATAATATGAAACTTGTTACTCTTTTTGTCCAATAAAAATTAGCACTTATTTTATTTGAACGTTCTATAAAATTTTGCACACTATTAAGAAAAATATCAATTTATGTACATATTTATAAAATTATGTGTCATTTTTTATTTAGAATATATATATATATATTAAGAAATGCGCAAATTTTTAATATACTTTCTGGAGGAAATACTTTACGGGTGTATATAAAAAAAAATCATACAAATACATTACTTCATTGTATACGTTTCGGACACAAAGAAATAACCATTATCTGATGTGAAGGGAATAATAGCATTCCTTCATGTGATGTTGACACACAGTGAGAGAATAATATTAAATTTATTAATAAATTTCATGTGAAATATCGTGAATAGTACACTAAACATTTAGATTTGATTGCAACAATTATTACAGTTCAATTGTACTAACTGTTCAGCGAGAAAAGTCTTAATTTTTTTTAAATACATTTGAATTAAAAATATACTCCTCACATCTCAGAGAATTTGCAGCCACGAAAATTCACGTGGCTTACGAAAATAATAATAATAATAATAATAATAATATATATACTATATCCGTCTCCCAAAAATTTACGGTATTTTTTAGAGCAATAATTTTTTAAAAAAATATAATGAATATGATAAAATTGTGAGATGAAGATTTTAAGAATGTAAATAAAAAATATATATTTTTATTTTGAGAATACGGACAAGCTAAAAAAATATATGCAAATTTTTTCAGCACTGAGATAGTATGATTTTGTCTGTGAGTATTTAATAGGTATTTTAAATAATATACATATTTATGTAGAATATTTAATGTAAATTTTTATGAAACTAGAGAATACATAGACAGACAGCACATGTGAAGGAAGGAGTAAGGAGGAAAAAAATTCCAGAGATGGAGAAGCAAGAAATAAAAGCGCAGAAGTAGCAAAAAAGAAAAAGATTTAAAAAAAAAAAAAAGGAAATGAAATGCTGACGTGTAGTTGGTGCGGTAGAAGTAGAAAGAACCCTCAATGCCCATATATATATATATATCCCACTTCTCTCAAAATCCTCACTCTGTTATCCATAAATTCATCAAATCCAAACACTAATTAATACCAATTTATTGGAAATAATGCCTCCACACAGAGAGGAGCATCACGAGCCACTCCTCGATAAAGTGGAAGTGGAGCGTGCCTACGATTCCGATGAGAAAGTCCTCATCATCGGCGTCGACGAGAATTCCGGCGACGGCGACGACTACTCCACCAGGGCGCCGCCCTTCTCGTGGCGGAAGCTGTGGCTGTTCACGGGGCCCGGGTTCTTGATGAGCATAGCCTTTTTGGATCCGGGTAACCTGGAGGGGGATCTTCAGGCGGGGGCCATCGCCGGTTACTCGCTCCTCTGGTTGCTGTTGTGGGCCACCGCCATGGGGCTATTGGTGCAGCTGCTGGCGGCGAGGCTGGGGGTGGCGACGGGGCGGCACCTGGCGGAGCTGTGCCGGGAAGAGTATCCTAATTGGGCGAGTCTGTTGCTCTGGGTCATGGCTGAGCTCGCCCTAATTGGCTCTGACATCCAGGAGGTTATTGGCTCTGCGATTGCCATTAAAATCCTAAGCAATGGTATTCTTCCTCTTTGGGCTGGTGTCATCATCACTGCTCTCGACTGGTAAAAATCTTTTAAATAAATTGTTTGGTGAATTTAATTCTGTTTGCCTTTTTTGTTTTTTTCCTTTTGGGATTTCATAAGCACGTTGCGTACTTGCGTGTGATGGAAGTAGTTTGTTTTACTGGGGTGGTAGTTGGGATTTTGTGTCAAGTATAAGGCATGAAAGAGATACTCCCCTGACCCAGAAAACTTTCTTTAGATTAAGATATTGAAGGAATGATTAAGAATTTGAGGGGTAATTTTGTAGATATTAAAATATGTACTATAAAGTAAAGAATGAATTGAATTGAATTGTATTTATGTGCAAGTAGAAGTAATGATCTTGTGTAAAATTGAGGATATTAAGAGGATGCATTTACAGAGAAAAGTTATTTTTGGAAGGGATGGAAAAGGAAGGTTAGACAGTTTTATTATGGACAGTCAGAGCAATTATTATTTTATACTACTGTATAATTTCACAGGCATTAATGGATCAATAAGAAAATTGCATTTTATCGTAGGTAAGGATTAATGAAAAAATCTTTCAACATAATCTTTTATCATGTAAGACTGAATCTTAGTCTTTTATCGGATTATATCAATGGTTGTAATGTTTGAGATGTGTTGTTGATGCAGCTTCATCTTTTTGTTTCTGGAGAATTACGGTGTGAGGAAATTAGAAGCGCTTTTCGCGGTTCTCATAGCAACAATGGCGGTCTCCTTCGCGTGGATGTTTGGCGAAACAAAGCCAAATGGCTCTGAACTTTTAGTTGGTGAGCTAATGTTCTTAATTTCTCAGCTTGAGTACACTATAATAACCAACAATAACTAAGATCAAATCAATCCTATTGTAGGTGTTTTAGTTCCAAAACTGAGCTCCAACACAATAAAACAAGCAGTGGGAGTGGTGGGGTGCATCATAATGCCCCACAATGTATTCCTGCACTCTGCCCTCGTACAGTCCAGGGAGGTCGACAATCGAAAGATTGGCAGAGTTAAAGAAGCCCTTCGATACTACTCAATTGAATCGGGCATTGCCCTGACCATCTCTTTCATCATTAACTTATTTGTTACAACGGTATTTGCAAAGGCATTTTTTGGAACAGAACAAGCAAAGACTATCGGGCTTGTGAATGCAGGGCAGTTTCTTGAAGACAAGTATGGTGGAGGTTTGCTCCCAATTTTGTACATATGGGCTATTGGTTTGCTGGCTGCTGGGCAGAGCAGCACTATAACGGGCACCTACGCCGGTCAGTTTATAATGGGAGGGTTTCTGAACTTGAGGTTGAAGAAGTGGCTGAGGGCCCTGATAACACGAAGCTGTGCTATCATCCCGACTCTAATTGTTGCTCTCGTTTTCGATACTAGTGATGCCTCATTGGACGTTCTTAATGAGTGGCTTAATGTACTACAGTCGATTCAGATCCCTTTTGCTCTGATTCCTCTCCTTTGTTTGGTTTCAAAGGAGGAAGTCATGGGCTATTTCAAAATTGGCCCTCTTCTTCAGGTAATTTCTTCTTTAGAGCAACACTTGTGAGAACATAAATTTCATCTCATTTACTAATCATTTGCAGAATGGGTCCGACAAAATCCTGTACATAGGATCCATTTAGCTTTTATTGGCTGGAACATCAGGGGTTTCACAGATCTCAAATCTGCGAATCAGATTCACACAAGTTTATGTCTGCTTGCATATAAAGAAAAACTGAGAAAATCTTTGTTTTTGGTATGCCTAGGTTGTATCGTGGCTTGTAGCAGCTCTGGTGATTCTGATGAATGGGTATCTTTTGGTGGATTTCTTCGGTTCTGAAGGAAGCGGCGTGTTGTTCACAAGTACAGTTTCCGTGTTTGCTGTTGCATACATATGTTTCGTTGTTTATCTTGTTGCAAGGAGCATTGCTGGTTCGTCTTTGTATGGAAAAGCCAAGACTGGTTTGGGAATTCGATGAATTTATCCATTCGATACATCATATGTTGTAGAGGGGGGGTCATTCTATTAGCAATAAGAATGCTGCAAAACAGCATTATTTAGTCCACAAAATACCTAGAGTGCAAGACTAGATGCATTTTGATCCTTGGTACTGCACTTTTCTTGCAGTAAAAAAATGGTAAAAGCAGAAAAGAGTGACCATGTTCTTCATAGAAATATGGAATGTTTGTATGTATCTATTACTAGGCTTCTTAATAGGGGGTTGGGGTTAATGTCAATTAGCCAATGAATCTGGGAATTATGTATTCATTACATCCTGGAATGTTTTATATGTATCATCTGTCATAGTCTTGCTAAGTGTTAATTTCCTTTATGCTACTTTATGTTTTGGTTAAGGACTAGTATTTGGAGCAAACAGACTCAAGTATAATTGATACAGAGCAATCTGCAATTTAATGAATACTCCATCCATCCGCCCACAAGAAATGTAGGTACTTGCTTTTTTGCATGGGGTTTTAATAAAGTAGATATGATATGTAAAAGATAAATGGAACTGTGAGTTGAACGGTGTCAAATATTGTCATCAGTTTGGTCGGGACGGACGAATATGGAAACGTGATCCAATATATTATACCCTGTGCAATAACACCATCTAACTTTCTTCTTATTACATGGCGTAAAAGTTTGTTTTTCACGTGTGGCAAATGTACATTGTATTTTGTACTTTGGGAAGATAAATCCAAAGAAACTGAAAACAATAATAATAATATGTAAGACGAAGAGAACCTTATCAGCCGCCTTTGCTATAAGCGACATTCGAGCCTCCTTGATGTTCTTCAGCAAATTGGCTCGACGAGAGTAAGTTAATCTGCATCAGCAAAATCAATCATTGAATGTTTATGCATAAAAGTGATGCTGATGGGACTGATGGAATTCAAATGTACCTTGATAATTTCATACTTGGATGTTGTTTGAGCATAGGCTGCCAAGATTGCCATGTGAAACTGCTGCTTTGACAAACATTGTATGATACGATGATTAGTTTCATAAGCATTAGCAGCAACTTATTCTAAATGTCGGAAAGTTTTATTTGATTCAGCAAACAGAGCTCCATAGGCAACCTAAACTCAGCAAGGACATTGCGATTGAGTGATAATTGTGTTGGAAGAGAAAAAAAACTTACTCGAAAAGGATCGCTTCTTAATGATTGCACGAACATAGAGCTTCCCCTCCCTGAATCCTGCATATTTAGAGAGCGAAAACTATCTAACTAAAGCTTGTAAACAAAGAAATTGCTCTAGAAAGCAAAGAGAGGCACTATATTGATTCTTGGCAAAAAAAATTGTAAACACTAGGCACTATAAGTGTATCTAGAAAATGTGTAAGTTGTTTCATAAAAATGTAATGGGGGCGGTTGGTTCAAAATTCTTCGAGAACGATAATAAGAATGAGTACTGTGGTGACAAATGAGAAGATGTAATAAAAAAATATGGCAATCAGACTCTAAATAAGTTAACCATTACCCATTTTGAATTATTCAACAATCATTTCTACTCGATCGTTGAACTATTCCTCAGAAAACAATGTTCCAAGATTAGAGCAAAAAACTAGCAATGCCGCCGTAATTCACATTGTAATCCACTACTCAATGATTCTCATTAAAGAATCTAAACCAAGTGCCCTCTTAGTTTGTTGGTGTTAACTATTTCACTAAAAGGTATAATAGTTCTATTAAAAACTGATAGTTGTGCAATGTGCACCAAATGCACACAGACCAAGTCTTGATTACAACGTTCGTTGAGTTTGATTACCTCCAACGAAATGTCTCTTAGTCGTCTTCCGGTATGGGCACAACAAACGCGGATTGTTGGTTCTTCACTACTTCCACTAATGATGTAGTCTCTTCCATTCATGTAATAGGATCGAGTGTAGTTACAAGAACTTCCCTTCGAAACTATCCCAAAATCTGTGTGAAGCCTCCCATCCACAGACAAAAGTTGCTTCACCTGGATAGAATAATTAGTTATAAATTTCTGGAATTACTTTGTCATTTAAGATGATAAAACATTGCTGCTAAATGTAATGAATGTTTGAGCATCAGTAAGTACCTCATTATCTACGGCAGAAACTAATAGATAAAGATCATCTGGAGAAAATAAGACCATAACATTTCCCCTTGAGCTTGTAACTGAGTAGCAAGGTTGTACAGGCTTCTGTCTTGAATCCCACATCTTTACATCACGATCGAATGATGAAGTCACAAACAGGTGTGGGGAATGATTTGAATATTTAGCCACATTTATTGGTTCACGATGCATATCGGTGAACAGATTCAGACATTGGCCAGTGTTGATATCGTATATGGCAACTTTCTTGGAGTAGCCACTCGTTAGACATCGTTCATCAGTTGAATTGATGTGAAGTGAGGTCAGCTGCTCAAAGTCATCAAAGATCACCGTGGAGTTGTCTTCGTCTTTTGTGTCGATATTATTGATGTCGTACAATCGCAAGGACCCGTTATCCGAACCCACCAGGAGCTAGACACGACAATCAAAGAAGTAAAAAAATCTTTAAGCCATCACTCCATTAAAACTTTATTTTGTAACATGCACTATACCCTTTCTATCAAACAGGTATCTGTAAAAAAAATCCTGATTGCGTCATCTACTACTCGAGATTGATCAATTGCAACATGTACTTTTGTCTTAATGATTTTTTCCAGTCACGAGTCGGTCACATGACTTGCATGCCAGTTTCTCAGGGGTATATCCATCAATTCAAGATTAGATGCAAGGAAAATAAAGTAAGGTAGGCACAATATAGCTGGAAGGTTCAGAAAGAACTGTGGGTGGTCGTCGCCATTATGTAGAATGGTCGGATACACCCTCGAAAAACAGGCGAGTAAGTCACTTGTTCGACTGTGGCTGGAAACAAATCATTAAACAGAGTACTGGTTGCCACTGGTCAATGCCGAGTAGTAGTGGATGCAAAAAAAAATAAAAAATACAAGTACCAGGTTTGATAAATGGTGTATTTGGCAAAATCAAATTAACCCATGCTAATTATTGTATACAGCAAAGAGGTATGGCCAGAACTTATTGCCAATAACATACAACAGCACAACACAAGATAAAAATGACATACCTTAGAGGCTTGTTTCTTAAGCCAACAAAGGCCAAGAATGCTGTTCAAACTGAAGAATGGAAAAACACAAGAGACGACATTTCCTGTTTCGTGATTGAGAACAATGACTTCTCCATCAAGAGTTCCTACAGCCATCAGACTCGAGTCAGAGGGATGGTACTCAAACTGCCTTGGCCTCAGCCTCTTCTCGTCTTCTACTCTACTCTCACTTACATTAGTAATAGGGTACAATAATGGCTGTGTAGAAGACCCAAACTTTGCAGCACAAAGCGACCTCATATAGAAGTATTGGTTTTTCCTGGTAGAAGTTGACCATTGCGCCCTTAGTGGCCTGTGGGAATATGCACTACTTGTTCCAGTTTCACGAGAGTATAAGATATTGAGAACACTCTCTCTGTTCTGGCGCTTATATGGTAAGTATTCATAATATTTCGAAAAGACAGTTTTTGATCTTTCTATATCTGCTTCATTTACAGAAAAATCATCCATCATTTCCATATGAGCCAGAGATGTAATCAATTTGTCCATTTTTTCAGGTCCCGGTGAAGTATACTTGTAGCTGAGTCATCTTTCTCTTGAACATCCTATTTGTCTAAGCAAACCTAGGACACATAATAATATAAAGATTAGTAAACTTGAAGTAGCCAACATATAGAGCACAATACAACAAGAAAAGGTGGTTAACCTTAGCAACGAGAAAGCTGTTTCTATAAGTGTAATTCTAAATGTTTCATCTGTAAAAAAGAGAACTACATCCAGAGAATAGTATAGTGGATGATAACAAGATTCCATCAAAGGCAGTACCAAAAACCAATACTTTGCTTAACTAGTATATTCTTGAAAAAGAATCAACCATTACATCACTACACCAAACTTTTAGACAAGAAAACAATTTTAATTAATGATAAACAAATGCAAAAAGCTATGCCTACATATCGCTTTCTACAGCGCATACCAAAGTTTACTTCCAATTATTTCAAAATATCTTGGCCCACGGATTTGTTTATACAATTTTCTTAGTTAGATGATATCATTACATTACTAACTAAAAGCAATGAAGAATTTTCTTTCTTCTTTTTTACGTTTTCCTTGCGACTCCTCGCCTTTTTTATGCTTACACATGCTCCATTTCAGTTTTTTGGTAAATGTAAGTAATGCAGAAAAGATTTTGCACATGCTTCATTTATAATTTACTCCAGATCATATAACATACGATAAATACCGCTTCCACGACCTCATGTTAGGCAATTTCCAGCACATCAGCATAAATCCCACATGTGTGGCTCTCTCAATTGCATAAAGAAACACTATACAGTCAACTCTATAGTTAAGAAATTGGCCATCACATAGATTGCATTTGGAAAAGTTAAGTTTTTAGTCAATACATACCCCCCTCTAATTAATGAACAATCATGGGTTCACCAAAGCATGAACATTATACTATTTCTCAATATTTGTAAGTGAAAAAAGAAACCATTCCCAAGTTGTCTTATTTCTTCTCCTTCCTTCTCATGTCACAATCAATATACATATAGGAGTATGATTTTTTTAAGAAATTAAAGGCCTCAAAAGATTAAAGAATCCAATTGAAAACTGCCATAGTTACATTCCCAAAGACAAAAAGAAGCACAAATCAGTTGCAAAATCAACAGATGATGCTAAACAATAAAACCCCAGTTCATTTTTTGGGGGGGTTTTCCCCCCTGTAAACTGATCCATTTTCAACACAAACAAGCATCATCAAGACTGAAAAAGATAAAGAGATTGACCTGAATTCTTAGTCGAAAAACAGCTGCTAAATTAGAGAGCAGTGTGAAATGAAGAGGAATTTGTGAGAGTTGAAAAAGGAATAAATGAGGAGAGCGTGAGTGGAGGAGGGAGTTGTCGGCATTATATTGTAGAGTAGCCCCACAAATGAATGAATCTGTATAAAGCGAGAAGAGCTATGGATAAGTACTCACACAACTTATAATCATTTTTTTCTTTTCTTCTTCTCACTCTCTCTCTCTCTCTCTCTCTTTCATTTTCTACTTACTATGTCTCTATCAAAACAAAAAATATTAGTTTCTGACTCATTCTTCACAGATTGGTTCATGCATAGTCTTATTTAATTTAGAATGAAATGAATACGTTCGCTAATAAGTAATGATTGATGGTTATGGATTTTTTTAAAGCACAATAGTTTTTTAATATAATTAATTATAAAAATTAAATTATATTATTTTCTCTTGTATTTTAAAATTGCAATTTTCACATGAGAAAGATCATCACCCTTTAATGGGAGGAAATAAAAATTCTTTTTCATGTCTCAGAATTAAAACTTTGAGATTCTAAATAGTAAGTTCTAACCATTTGAGTTATTTATATAAATTAGGTAATTATTGAACTATTAAAAGAAAAAAGAAAAAATAGTTATAAAATAATTTAATGATGAAACTGAATCACATAAAATCATTTTTTTTTTAATTGGAAAAACCTACCGTGGTGGGATGATATTTACTCTCTTTTCTTTTGTTGGAAAAGTAATAAAAACTATTCTCTCCGTCCATAAAAATTGGACTACCTTGGTAATTCACGGTTATTAAAAAGAGTTGATGTTGGTGTGTAAAAGTGAGTGTATTCGTATAAAAAAATATTTAATTATTATAAAAGTATTTGATGTGATGTGTAAAAGTGAGTATATGTATATAAAAAAAATGAAAATAATGATTGTAAGTTTTCCATTTTAGGTAAGTAGACCATTTATTGTGGACGACCGTTTAAGGCAACGTGGACCATCTATCGTGGACGGAGAGAGTAATTAGGAGTACTATATCCGTCCCCCAAAAGTTTGTGGTAATTTTGGAGGAACGGCTTTTAAGAAAAATTGTAACGAGTAGAATATGTATGGTGGAGATTGTGAGTTAAAGATATTAAAGGTGAAGATTTTAAAGAATATTTTTATTTTGGGAGTGTGTAAACTTTTGTGAGACAAATTAAAAAGAAAAGTATGTAAATTTTCGTGGGATGGAGATTGTAATAATTATTTGGGATACTCAATTAAAATTCATTATTTAATTCCGAATATGAGGATAACTTATGCTCCACATATCTCAATTTCATGAGATTGATATAACTTATTTCCAAGGGGAAAAAAACTTCGTGGTGAGTGGATTGATGTGACATTAGCTGCCTTATCTCATTTAGTTGATGTGAACGTAGATATTTTTTAGGGAATATGTTGAAAAAACGTTTTTGGAGAGGTTTGAAAATATTTTTTAAAATTTCCATTTTTTAAATCTTTAACTTACAATTTTCACCATATACATTTTACTTATTATATTTTTTTTTAAAAGTCATGCCCCCAAAAAATACCGTAAACTTTTAAGGAACGGATGTAATACTTCTTACATGTTACTTATTTTGTTATTTTCATTTATTTTACTGTATATTTTTCATTTGCTTTTTATCTTTTATTAAAAATTACTATTCATTTTTTAATTATTTCCTCCATCCCAACTGTTTTTTTCTTTTTTTCCATTTTGAGATGTTCTAACTCTTTTTCCTACCTTAAAAAGGAAATAATTTACACTCACAAAAGTCAGTAAAATACACATTTTTTATTTTATTAATTAACTTCACACTCACATACTCTACTTTTTTCTTAATCCGTGTGTCCATGTCTTTTGGAAAAAAACTCAGGACGGAGGGAGTATTATTTTAATTACTTTTTACATCATTCCTATTACTTTTTCACTTTTCCAGGACGAAGGGAGTATATCATTCGTTGTGCAAATTCAAAATATCCTTTTGGTAGGATCAAACATATCACACTGTGTAAAATAAAATTTACACGGCATGTCTCATGAGATCTGTTATTTATTAATAAAAAATTATTACTTTTAAAAAACAATACTATTAATTTTATCAAAAGTAACTATCACTATTTATTAAAATTTTACCACTTTTTAAAAATGATAATTTTTTATCAAGTGTGCAGAAATCGGAAATCGATAATGGGGCGTTTTCTACCTGCCTAGTGCCTAGCTGCAGCCTAATTTTTTTTTAATTAAAATATAGATTTAGGGTGCCTAAGACTAGAGATGCTCAAAAATCGGAACCAGCGATTCGACGGTTTTAAACTGGCAGTTAACTGACGGTTCAGCGGTTAACCGGTGGTTACGATTCAAATTTATAATTTTCTAATTAGTTTGTAATTTTTAACTTGTAAATTTATAATTGTGTAAATTGTGGTATTAGTAACTTAGTATAGTACTATTACTATAATTGTTAATTGTTAATTGTTACTTGTTGATTGTAATTTATAAATTATGATGTTAAGTGCAAGAGTTCTATCAATAAAATTTAATTTCAATTCAATTTGTACTTGTATAGTTGTGTTATTATGTAAGTTTTATATTTTGTATGTTTGTAAATTTTAAATTTAATCAAAAGAATTGCAACTATTTAAATTTATAGATCAATAATCATATTTATTATAAATTATAATTAAATTAAAATATGTAAAAAAAACCGAAAATCTGGCGGTTCACAAACCGAAACCTTAACCGCCGGTTTGGTTACGGTTTCATTTTTTAGAAAACCGTAATCGGCGGTTCGAACCGTTTGAACACTTCTATAATTAGGACCGCATAGAGTGTACCTAGAACCACCTAGACAGTGCCTAGGCCCAAAATGTCTAAAATTGTCAATTTTACAAAAATCGCTATTAATAAATGCAGATCTTATGTCGGTCTCGCATAAAACATACTTATCAACTATATATTTATATTTTATTTCATTTTTTAAAAAAGAGTTAAATAAGCATCTCGATTTATTGTGGAGGATCAAATAAATCTTTCAAATATATTTACATCATTTGTCTTTTTACATGAGACAATATAGATCCTTTATTTTCATAAAATTAAATGATTATGTCAAAATTAAAGTTAACATTATTAATTTAAAAATAATTATATATATGATTTAAAAGAAAAAATTACAAAATAGTTCACAAAATTAACACTAATTACAAATTGGTTCTGTGTAGGAAAAAAATATTTCTATGCAGAAAAAAAAATTATACTTACGTGCGCAAAATCAATTTGTAAATATAACTACTTTTTTGAATCAATATATAAGTGTTCCCATTTAAAAATCTCATAAACCATTCTCATTCAGTGAGATAAAATTCAAATATCAGTGTAGAATCACGAACTACACCGTGTAAGTAGCTCACAATTAATATTAAAAAAAGGTTTAGTCTTGTATGCACCAGTTACACTGTGCAACTCAAGTTCATTTTTGAAAAGTTAAAAAAAATATTACTGAAAAGTTACACATGTTATTACTGAAAAGTGTATCTTTAATGATTTAACTTTTTAGTAATAATTTGTGTAACTTTTCAGTAGTATTTTGTTTAACTTTTCAAAAATGAACTTAAGTTGCACGGTATAACTGGTGCACAAGAGACTTATTCTAAAAAAGTATTTAAAACTATTGGATAAAAAATAATTAACTCTCACCAACTAATATTTTTTAATAAACAACTAATATTATTTAAAAATAAATTTTAATTGCACCATACAATGATGTAAGTAAATATTTGCCCAATGCTGTCATCGTGGCCCATTAAGATAACGATCAAACCAATAAGTTGTGAATTTGCGACCAATTCAATTTGAGACTCCATGAGACGATATCATAAGAAAACCTCCTACGTTAAGATAATTCTCTCTCATTTTGTAGCAACCATGTTTGGTCACCAACCATCATTATTGAGGTGGACAATGCTGGTTTACCAAACGGGATGGACATTAATAGCATTAATTGGGTTGCTATGGTGCTATGTGATAGTAAAATTGGCCCCCACCCCAACCCAAATCTCTTGCAAACTGTAAATTGCAATGCAGCACATCAACTATGAATTTGGATCCTGAAATGTACACAATACTGCACAAGACGTTCCTTCACGGACAAGATCAAAATCCCATCAATATAACACAAGAAAAAAAAAAAAAAAAAAAACAAAGTAGCAAATAATATTCAAAATTGTTGAAATATTTTGTATCATACAAGTACACCCCATGGAACAGCAACTTAGAAACAAAGTATTATTGGCACACCCAACATGTACCAGCTCAATGAACAATAATTAATGTTACAAGATACAAGTATATTGCTAACAACCCGTTAAATAAACACTCGTCTAGTATAATATAACATTCCCCCATTGACTGATTGTACCACCACTGTTATCTAGCGGACCTCTGCATAAAGATATATGCAGTAATGGTCAGAGAAAGCGCAACAAAATAACGAAATGTTTGAGAAAAAAGTTGAAACTCCAATGAATTATGACACGGAAAATATTTTATAAGACGATCTTATACATTAAACGTGATACTTTTGCATGTTTAACTTTTAAAACTTGAGAGTTACAAAACTTGTAAACTATCACATCTCATATATGAGATTTGAGACAAATTCACACAAGGCTTGCTCAAAGATAAATTAGAGCAAGGATAAATGTTTAAAAGGTTAATATCAAAGTATATTTTACTCTTACATATATGGTCTCATTTGTAGTAGACCGACAGTATCAGCTATTTGAGAAGTGTTAAATGTAATTATTTAAAAAATGTGTAATCAAATTTAATTATAAAAAAGAACATATAAATAATATATATAGCAATCTTAAACAGTTGATTTTGTTAGTCAACTGACGATCAACTAACATTGAGAGTAAAAAATGAACTTTCAGGACCAAACTTGACGATGAATGAAAGAAAAGGGCCAAAAATGATATTACTCCATATCAAAATCAATCATTTTTGTATATATTACCTTTGATGCATTTCTCAATCAGTGTAGGTGCTGAGTGCAGCAACGACTAATCCTGTTGTTTCAAGGGTCGATGCTACATCAGGGTACCCTTTCCAGGATGTATTGATCTTGAGAGAAGGATACAGCCAGCTTTTTGTGGTTGACATAAAGGAGCTGGGATCCGGTGCAAGCATTGCTTCCCAATCCACCTGTATGCCCTCAGGAATGCTTCCGGTAAATTCCATGTTAGCAGCAAGAAGTAGCCCCAGCAACACAATGAGCCCAATTACAGAACTACCCCTTGATAGCGGCACAAAATTATACCTGAAGATGGGCATTTTGTCTAGTCATCCAAAGGGATACAAGTGCTCTATGTATACACACAAATACTATCATGCACTTGGAAAATCTTCTCACCAATAATAAGTCATCCTTAAGATTGCATCCCTCAATTTCTCAAGCACATCAAAATCTGTCGACCCGTAATTTTCACCACAGTAGGCATCACAGAGTGCCTGCAATTTCAGTTTCATTTATCAGGAGAAAAAATGGGGTATCTTTCTGATCGCTTATATTAATTGTTGTCTTCTGCAACAAGCTGTGGATTTAAATCTAGGCAAATAAATAGAGATATTTTCCAAGCAAAATAGAAAGTAGAGGAAGTTAAATTCATATGATGACTCAGCAGCTAGTAAGGATGCATTGGGTTACAACTTACAACACGGTTCAAATAATACAGAACAAATCAGGATTTCTAGATGAGATAAATTTGAAATAGGGATATTAATAAAAAAATTAGGACATACATAATGTCATACCCTATCCAGTCCTTCTGTAAACAATGTGAAGAAGAAAAAACGAAGAAATATGTCCAAGCAAAAACTGTTGAATAAATCACGACGGAAAAAACAAGTTGAAAAAAGTTGCTTTAGAATTAATGTTGTGATCAGGTTAAGAGCTAGGGTCAGAACACGGAAAAAATACCTCCCATGCTGAAGTCATTTCCACATCAAAGTCCTCCCACCTAGAAGGTGTACAAGGGGTTTTGATAGCAAAATCATATCCAACTGGCTCCCTGAAATGCATAAATTAACAATAAAATTACAATGGCAAACATATCAACTAGATTAAAAATGAGCAATCAAGTGAATCAACAACTTGATTTGTTGTAAACCAAAAGTGCACTTACGTTTTCCCTAGGGAGATCCTTGTTCCTTCAAGACGCTTTCTGCAATAACATGACCAAGAGGGATCTTAGTTAAGAAACATGTGGCAATAAACTTGCACTATGTTAAACAATGGTCACTACATTTTATAAAAGTAGATACACTTCAGAAAAGAAATTTTTAAACAAAAAATTACCCCTCGAATGCCGTACTTTTGCACCAAGTAGCCAACCAGAAGTCTTGGCCCACGGCTCCATGTAGATCTGCACATGATTCTGCCTTCATTATCTGCAAGTTGAATATCAAGGAGCAACACCCTATCAGAAGATAAGATAAAATCCACAAAAGATGATGTGAACATCAAGCACATGATCAATAATCAACCAAACAGGAAAAATGGAGCATCAAATGGTTAAGCCAATGCCCTAGAAGAGTAGGCTCAAATTAAACATCCCATAATTCCATATCAAGAATATTTATTTTCCAAACGGGGCATGCATATATATGCACACACACACATACATACGGCTCCGATATGGAGCCCAATAGTGGGTTTCTTACAGAGCCAAACATCAGTATAAATTACTTGTAGCATACTACAGCACATACGTGTTTTATGCTGGTGTTGGGCGCCATATCAATACTCTCTATATATATCATACATGTAACTTGTCAGCATCAATACAGTTAATTTTCTTAACAGAGAAAAGAAAAACAAAAAAGCAAATATCATATTATGCAATACTGCAACAGCAGTTCTGCTGATAAAAAGTCTACAAAAGCCAAAACCAATAAGAGAGTTATTGGAAGGTTTCGCAGAATATTTATGAATGGAAACAAATAGTGAAGAAGCACATTTTAACCTTGTTGGCTCTTATCATTATTATATATTACTTACTTCTTGCAGTTTCCCATTGTCCCTGAGATTGATGAGGTGGTCGTTTTTGTCACAGACGTACTTATTCTGCTCCATTACTGATTTGGCAACATTAAATGCTCTGGAGATCATCAATAATTTAGCATTTTCAATCAGAGTTTCATCACTCAAACGAAAACATTTCTTTTCATCAAGATTGAAATTTTACAGAATTGATTGAGGTAATTTAAAATTATATGGATATAACAATGTAATAGTACCTCTGGAAATTTGGATAATAGCGTACAACTTTTGCTTGCCCTTGCATTAGAGGAGTGTGGGACCCAAATCCAGAGTTAAATTCCTCGCTAAATAACAGAAATGGCCAACATTATTATTAATTTATTTGTATACAAAATATATATACAGATGTAGGTACACAAAACTCTATTTTTCCCTTTGAATAAATATCTATATTCATGTCTGAACAATAAAATGACATCAAGATTCTGAATCTGTTTTGCAGCATGTCTGGACTGAAAATTAATATGGTGAAACATACTCTGTTGGGTATTAACTATTAACTTAGAGGCAGCTGAGATCAGGAATTTTGCAGATTTCCAGGTTCTGTTATAGCTTATAGGAGAATGGCCAACTATTTATTTGGGTGTTCCCTTGGTAGCAATCCTCTCAAAGTTTCTTTTTGGGAACCAGTCATACTGGAATAAGGCCTTACTATCAAGAGGTGGCAGAATTACTCTAATCCAATTGTTATGGATGCACTACCCACTCACTACCTATCCTTTTTCCGGATTCCAAGAGGAATTGCCCCATCTATTAGAAAAGAAGATGAGAGATCTTTTGTGGGCTGGAGTAGATGGAGGAAGCCATACTCATCTAGTGTCTTGGGACATTGTTACTCAACCTAAAGAACACGGTAGCTCAGTTATCGCCTATTGGGAATTTATTACCTCGGAACAAAGCATTATTATTAACTGGTGGTGGTGGTGGTGGTGGTTCTATACCGAAATGAGCACCCTGTGGAACAAAGTGACAAAAGGCAAATATGGTCTACAAGAGAACAAATGGAACGCTGGAATTGCTGTTAGAAGAACATTAAAAGCCCTTGGAAGTTCATCTACCATGTTTTCCCTGAATTTATTTGATCAGTGGAATTCCAAGAATGATGGTTATTAGCATCCTCACGAGCCTTACTTGCAAATCATTCTTTGCATCCCTTTTCCTTCAAATTTTCCATCTTTCCACTGGTATAAACAATATGGAAGTTATCCACCTGTGTTTTCTTACAAAACCGGTTCCCGAATGCCAAATGGTTCTCTGTCTACAAATTGGTGTGTTTTATGCAGGTGCAGTGACGAATATGTTAGTTACTTGTTTTTACAGCGCTCTTTCGCCTATGGAATTTGGAACAAAACAATCAATGAGTTGGTTTTGCAACGGGTAATACCCATTTCAGCATCAGACCTATTAGTAGACAAGTTAGGCAACACTATCAATAAAAGAGGCAAGGTTCTATGGGAGATTGTTGTTCCAGCGATTTAAAGGTCCATTTGGATGGATAGGAACAAGAGGACTTTTGAGAATTCCATGGATTCATTAGATGATATTTGGGATAGGATCAAGTATAGAGTTGCTTATTGTCTGTCCGGACATAAGTCTTCCATTCAGGTTGAACTAGGCATTGGAGTCTTATTTGTTAAATCTAAATGTTTGTAGAAGGAATCTCATCCCTCACCTTCTCTCCCCTATTAATAAACTTCTGTTTCTTATCAAAAAGATAAATAAATTATTTTGAGCTTCCTCGAGCAATTTACTATATCTATCCAAGAACTTCCAAATTAAATTGGTCAATTCCATAGGTAATAGAATACGAGAACAACAAAACATGATTGATAGACATGAATATATGAAACACAATGACATACCTCAACTTGTTAATCCAAACAACTGGATCACACGGTTCAGAGATTTGTCTCCATTTGACAGCTATTGAATAAACTCCATGCCATGGCATTGTAGGGCGTCCATAAGGTCGTTCTTCTAGCACAGTGAGTGATTCAAAAAGACTGGTGGTGCTGCAACCCGCTCCACCTCTGTTCTGACTAGGAGTAAGTTTATCTCTTCTCCGGACTCTCTTTCCCTGTTTTGATGTACCTTTAATTGAATGCTTCCATTCAGTTTGCAGAGAACGCCAAACCTTTACAACTTTTTGTGCAATCTCTAAAGCAGCAAGTCCGGCCATTCGGTACTGGTTCATGTTCAAATAAAAGTGATCAGTCAGTTAAGAAAATACCCATTAGAACACAATCAAACAGTGGGAGATTGGAGTTCCACATTATAAGCATCTGTAATTTGTGTAAACTATATCTACTTGTAATCTGCATATGGAATCCCTTATATCTTACATTTCATAAATAAACTCCTTGCTTCCTAAAAAAATAAGGAACCACAGAGAATTCATTTTGGGAGAATATGTCCAGATTGAATTTGATTAGTTAGATAAAATAAACCACTGAAGATAACACTATTGCTATACCTGTAACTGTAAACGTGAAACAAATTTCAACTAAATCACGTGGTGGCAACACAAATGGCCTAAAAATGCCAAGCATTGTAATCATCGCAAAATATAGCATCAAAGGGCCTAAAATGCCAAGCAAGAAAAGTAAATTCTAACATCTAAATTAATTATCAAAAAGGGAAAGGAAGAAAGGAATACATACACATAAATAACCTATATAAAACTGAAGAGATCATGCAAAACATATTATTCTTCTTGCAGTGAGTTCGAATTATATAAATTTGAAAATATGCCTTAGGGATTGATCAGGAACATTGCAGCATCTCCTGCATTGCTAATTTTCAGAATTCATTATAAGCTTTCATATTAACTCATTTTTATATACAGTCACCTGGCGTTTGTTTGGTAGGAATCCTGGGCAACGGTATTGGATCTTATTGCCAATAGAATCAGCAGCCTGCAAGAGGGCTGCTTTTTGCTTTGTCAAAGAAAATTCTTGTTTTTTGAGCTTTCCCTTTCTCATGGAATCTCGTAGAGGAGGTTGCCTGTATACTTTCTCGCACACATTCTTTGGATGCAGCCTTTTACACCAATATTCCTAACAAATACATGCAAAAGAGTGTCAATATTGAGATAAAATTCAGAACTGTATTTACATATTAGCAGTCCCCATTGTTTTCTGTTATAATAAATTACCCATTCACTAATCATTTAGCACCAAGCATTTGCTAAGAACCCGTTGCATGATCAGCTATTCTACAGCAGTTGTTTGCTTTTTTAAAGTTCATCTCCAATAAATCAAGAAATTTCTCAAGTAACATTACTTAATTATATTCTGCAACATAAGGAATGACCTTAAACAATAATTAGACTGGGCCACATGAGATGATAGAGAAGCAAATCACAAACTATGAAAGGCATGTCCTTTGCCTTTCATCGTGACACTTGTTCCCACCTACAAACAGAGGCAGCCACAAACTCAAGTTTGTCCATACAGTACACATCAACCCTGAAATTTCTGGAAGTTTGAATGATTTCTTCAGTAATCTGAGGTAAAGCTTAGGCACAGTAACAGAAAGAATCGAAGAGATAATGAAACCTCAGAATCAATCTTCAGGCCTTTTGTTGGGGGTGGGGTGGTGCACATTACCATGATATGAAATTTTAAATGAGAATTGAGTTGATAAAATAATAGCATCAATACCAGGGAGTAGAGGGAACCCATGCCATGCACAACGAATTAATTAGTCTAATATACCTTAAAGAGGGGATCTATGTCACCATCAAGGTCAAACCAAGAAAACTCAGTGTTGAACTTTGAAGCTGTATATAATGCAATTTCTTTCTGCAAGGAAAGATAACAAAAAATAAATAAATAAATGCTAGCAACTCCCAACACAAAAAAAGCATGGTTCCTGGATAATCTAACAATAGATGAACATCATGATCATACACAATCATGTTTGGTCACTGAAGAAAAGAGAAACTATGAGCAAGAATATAAGTTAGCTATATATCAGTAAAGCATCTGTGGTTCCACAATGCTCCTTTTACATTTAATTCTTCTGGCCACTCTATTTTCTCTGAATAACAAATCATTTGAGCTGGTCCATATGCATGAAGCCAGGAACATTTGAACAATCTAAAAAGATAGTAGTAGATATTTATTCTGACAAACTCACTGGAAAAATGTAATATTGAAATAAAAATAACCTGATAAAATGCTAAGCACTGGAGTACAAATTTTTCCATTGAATCCAACTCAAGATCCAAGGCCGCATCATAATCTTTAACCTGCATCATAAGAGCAGCCCCATGAAAGGTATTATACAAACCAAAAACTTCATTTTGATAGGAACAAGAAGGATACGGAGAAAAAAGATCATACTGCCTCCTTAAATTCTCCAATAGCGTGATAACAAGAAGCTCTTAAGTACAGACATTCTATGTTCGAGCTATCAATACTTAATCCCAAAGATAATTCCTTGATGGCATTCCTGTAACCATAATTTTGAATAGGGAATTAGATATAGTCAAATCTTCTATATAATAACATATTATAAATCCAGTTTAGGGTTTAAGGTTTAGGATCTGCTGCTAATGCTCTGACTATTCCTGCAAGGAATAGAGTAAGGAGCGCCAAGTTGGTATGATGAAACATTTACACAGTTTATAAGGTGGGCATATGCCCTCCGAATAAATAATTGTATATGATAATTGACAAAACCCAACGAAATAATAATAAGTACAAACTACAGAAATGTTAGATTAATTGAAACCCAGCAAGAGTAAGGAAACACTTCACTTACACCTCTTGAGCAAATGAAACATTACAGAAAATTTGTTTCTATATTAATAAATGGGTAAGTTGATTGATTTCTAGAAGAACTGGAGATCAGTTAACTGAATTTATTTTTTATTTTGTAAGAAACAAAAAGAAAATTTTATTAACAATAAGGCAAGATACACAAAAATGTGGATAAACATCTACTGAGGATTGAGGAACTGGTCGATTGAGTGAATTTAAGCATAAATGGAGAACTGGATATCAGTTGACTGAGTTTTATTTTTTATTTTGTAAAAAACAAAAAGAAAATTTTATTAACAATAAGGCAAGATATACAAACATGTGGATAAACATCTACTGAGGATCGAGGAACTGGTCGGTTGAATGAATTTAAGCATAAGTGGCATCTCGGCAGTTCAAATGAAATAAAGAATAATTTATTTGACTAACATCTGGGCATATGCCAACTGAATTGGGATGGAGGACCGAGAAAGGAGAGGATACTACCGAGATCCTCCAATTTGCCCCACATAGATAAAACACCTGCCTTGAGGTTTTTCACGAGTGCCCCACCTCAGGCATGCCAATAAACAGATAAAGACTAATCAATACTTAGCACTCTATTCAAGGAATTTGCAGGACACGGTAATAACAGAGGGAATATAAGTGGTAAAAATTCCAGATGAAAGGTATATCTAGCTAAGCTACATTATTTGACTAAAGATCTGTTATGGTTAAACAGCGAGGACCACAGAATAAACAAATCAAATCAGTGAGAACTGAGAAAACAATGTGAAGATAATGCATTTAAGAATAGGAGGGAAAGTTTACTTTGAAATCTTACAATCTCAGGACTGTTATAATCCTCCTTTGAGATTCTCAAAGGCGTGAAAAGAAGAATATTGAATTGCGAAATCAGTAGAAAGAAATGCAAAAAGACAGACCCTAAAGAAACAAACTAAATGTAACATATAACTACAATGTATAAAAGATTAAAGCACAAAATATTATATCTACAGCACCAGACTTTTGGTAATCTACAATCATAGTATAATGAGCTTCATATTTACTACTATCTCAAGCATATTAACTTCAGAACATTAACCTGTGTTCTCCCATTCCATGGAGAAGCAGCCCGTGCAGGTGATATGCTTTGGCAAACCTAAGGGCACGATGAGACCATCAATACAATTCCAATAAAAATCTTTGTTACCATAAATCACACTGAAAACATTTACTGTATATACGAATTGGTAAACAAATAAAAATCTAGTAATGAAATAAATCCAGAAAACATTATACCAAACTTTTTTTTAAAAAAAATCACTATTAAATAGTAAATATCATATTTATTGATCATATTAGAAAAAAATAAATCACATACTAACCTTCCATCAATTTTCAGAATCTCATGAAGGCATTGCAGCGCCTTTTCTGAATTTGCCATGTCTTGATAGAACTGCGAAAAGATCAAACGATTATGAATACTTGTTTAGCTAACATTGATGAACATGCATGTTAATGCAACTTCATGAAGTACCTGAAATTCCAAAATCATACCATTACAATTACTAGTCATAAACAATCCAGTTAATTGCACTATCCAATAAAAGCTTGTTTTGGATTCTCTTGGATAACAATGGTTGATTTTATTGAAGAAAAATATCCGTTCTGCTGCCTAAAAATGGCAATTAATTTGAAAATTCATATTAACGGTTTCTGCTCTGTAAGAGGTTCTATTTTCGTTGTCGCCAGTAATTTATAAATTTCGAGCAATTAAATATCAAAAGATGGTTGTTCAATTAACAGCTTGTAATTTCAAATACTTTCAGTTTCTATCAAAAAAATGAAGAGTTCAAATACTTGCGAGTTCAAGTACCGTGGTCACTTGATGTCAACATACTATTAATAGATATTCAAAATAATATGGTCATCTTAGTGAATAAGCCTTGCCCCAATATAAGAGGAAAGTATGATGATTTGCAGGCTGGAGCCAGAATATAACAATTTGGGCAAAAACCGATTGTCTCCTGTAAGGTGGTAGCTTATATATTTGCCTCACTAACCACAAACTTCAGGTCAAGAAGTGCGGTATCACGTTTCGTCTTTTGAGCCACTAATTCAAAGCATGAGTTTGTGGGTAGAAACAGACGGAACATACAGTTATAAAGACAGAAGTAGCAACTATTATGAGCACGTATAATAGATGAGCACGTATAATAGAATTAATAAATTAATGGAAATAATCCTGTTGAACTAAACATTATGTTGACAGAGGGAGATAGTAAAGTTCCCAAGAGAGAATAAAAGTCCAGTAAAATCAAGGACAGGGAACCTTCAACAAGCTACTACTTTGAACTTCCACATTCAAGCAGCTGTTTCCATCATTTCTGTCTTAGGAGGCCGGACATGAGTTATATTTTCTTTGGAAAAAATGTTCTCTACTATAATTCTGGAATTACTTTATACTTTCAAAACTACAACCAGAAGGTCCCAAATTTCATTATGGCAGCATCAGAATCCATAAATCACTTATCCCTCAGGTCCAGCCATTGGGAAAATCATAAGAAACATTATAAGAAAATTTTCTCCATTCATAGGTCACAACATGCACATAAAATAAGTTGTTTCGTCTTTTTTTTTTCTTTGTTTTTTTTGCGTTTTGGACCAATTTGAAGCTTAACACCAAATGTTCCTTTAACGGAAAACACACACACACACAGAGATGTTACCTGAGTTAGATGAGTCCAAGCCTCAAGGAAATGTTGATCTATTTGGATTGCTTTCAAATGTGCCTCTTCCGCCTTTCTATATTCACCAAGGGGAGAAAGAGCCAAACCCTGTGACAGACAGAATTTAGTATATTGTATTTTGTACAAACATTTACACTAATTGTCATCATCCAATTTATTCGAAGTAAAGATTAGCTTCCAAGGACACACCAAATATGTGTAAGCAGATTTGTACTCCTCATCAACTTTTACACAGGCTGATAAGTCTTCAACAGCAGCCTTGTAATCTTTAAATTTATAGTTTACAATTCCTGTATGAATTTCACTTATATGAGCATATCTACAAAATGAAGCACTTGAAGAAGAACCACGAAAGAGGATATCAAGGAAGAAAGAAGGAATCAGAACCTAGCCTTTGCTGTCAAAATATATACTCAACAGAAAAGTTCAACTGAGTTATTATGTTATGAGAATTGAGACTAGAGACAGGCCAATATCCGCGGTTTCCCATAAGCTAGATGCACCAAACATAAGGAAACAATCACTCTTGTAATTTTACAAGCGAAAATTGTGACTTACAATGGTATGGATCAAACTGGTGAATTTAAAAAAAGAACTTGTAATTTTACTTGGGTCACAGGTGTGGTTTTGGCATAATTGGTTTTTCCTTAACTTGGACCAAATTGGTATTGCACAGTGGAAATTGCTACCTGGGGCTATTCCTGTAATAGAATCCCCTGCTAAAGGAGACACATTGCATGTTGACTCGATTTTATAGTTTATACACTTTTTGTTTTTACTGCTGAACTGGTGCCAGAAAATCCTCCAGATTTTGTCACAGATATGATCTTCACTAAAAGAAAACGATACAAGCAAATCCCTGGAAAATTTATCCAGTATGCTTATTCCACCTTCTGCCTTTGACTCTTACCCGTACCTTCTCAATATCATCTGAATCTGCTTATCCATATCAATGTTCTTCGCAATGATTTTCTGCTGATGTAGCTCGTACCAAGTTGTACATGTATATACTTTTTAATTGACCACATTCCAGTTTCTACTTGATGCAGTTATGATTCTTGGAAGTTTTGCTTCAATGTAATAAAAAAACTAGAGATCCTGACTAATCTGTAAGGTATTGAATTCATTTCTGACCTTCACCCTTCTTCTACAAAGGATATAGAGACTTTATTATTCTTACCTGTAAACTATATAATTAACCTAGTTCATGTAACTTCATCAGGAGTCTTTTCAGCTAATTCTCCTCAAAATGTCAAACGTTCTATAGCAATTTAACAGTTAGAATGTCAAGGATCGTGAAAGTTCAATTACGCAAGCGCAAAAACAGAATCAAAAACTTCCATAATATAATAAAATTTTGCTGATTGGGTTTTTAGAATAGTGGAACAAGTTTTTGTCATGCTCAGATATATATAAATATCTCCACAAATTTCAATAGAATGATTGTTAACAGTTATAGAAGTCTGCTACACTATTTTGCTCCTACAATATTTTATCTACTTAAGACGGAATGCAAATAGTTCCCACAGTCACTCAAAATGGGCGGTTACAATTTTCAAGACAAGCATAAGGTGTAGAGGAATGTTGCCTGGGAGTTAGAATCAATATCAAGTTTTAGAATATTCATATTTAGTTGACCTCAGAGCTTGTGGCGAGAAACGGTACACTCTATCTGGCTTACACCCTGTGACACTGTCAGAAATTTTATTTTTCTAGCAGTCCGATTTCCTTAACTCCCACAATCAAATATCAGAAGAGGGCTGTGTTGTTCAATTATAAGAAAAAACTAAAGCACGATCCCAGTCAGGTTATCCACGTGAGTCTCAACGAATTATTTACAGATGCTAATAACAGGAAACAAACAAGACTATGGTCCACTGAACAATATATGTATCTGCAAGTGCATATAGTTTTGAAAACCATTGGAGCTTTTATGTAGATCATATATTTTCTAAAGGAGGAAGCAGAAATTTCAATTTTTTTAAGAGAAAGCATGTGATGTGATTAAATATATGGATTTCATTTTCTATCATTAATATCTAGCATGAGGCTATTACATATCAATCTATTATGATTCAACAGGCATAGAGAATCTCCCATGTACCTACATCGTGCAAATCAAGTTAGATCCACACATGCATAGATAACCACGAGTAGATCTGCAGGAGTATATAACTAGGAATATTACACAAGTACCTCAAGAACATAATGCAGAAGACTAACAGCAATTAATATTTAAAGTTAGAGTAATGCAAGTACCCCTTTCATGCAATACATCAGGTGAGTTTGGTTCAAATTCCAATGCTTTTGTCAGGTCTGCAATTGCCTGGAAATAAAAAGACACTTATATATACATCAATGATCAGCATATAAAATAATGGCAAACAAAAGTAGGGTTTACAGAAAAACTGAATTAAGTGCAACCACATTATATCATTCGATATTAATAAATATCGCAGTATTAGCCTTCCCATCATCTGCACCTAGCTTGTGGTCCAGTGACTCACTGACACCATCTGCATAACCTTACCAGCTGTGTTTCCTTGCAACCGAGACTGTACCCAAAACATAACTAACCATCCTACCCACTCAATCTATGCCAAATATTTTCCCACCCCCAAGCCCCAGCACACCAATGGCTCCAAACACTCTGGAAAATGAATTCCTTCCACTAACACAAGCAAGTGAAAATAGTTCCCCACTCCCCCTAGAAAGCAAGAAGATCATATTTCACTTCGGTGAAGTCAGAATGGAAGGCATATTCTCTCACATCAAAAGGCTGTTCTAAACAAACACGTAAGATATAAATGATATAATTTTTGAAAAAGGAATTTCTTGGTTGCCTGTTAGAGCACTTTTCAGCTTTTGTCTTGAGAAAAGCTGTTTCGGGTGTTTGCTATTGAGTGAAATGACATCTTCTCCTTATTTAAAAAAAAAAATGCAGCTTCAAGCCTCCAACACAAAAGCTAGAAGTAGCGTGGCTGCGTGGGGGTTGCTTCTTATCATTTACTTTCGTAAATAAATAGAAGTTTATTTCTCAAACACTACCTACTTTGAGTAATAAGTAACTTTGCACACACCCCCAGAATCTCCAAAATCTTGATGTAGAATAGGCATTACTTTTAATATGGTAGATCCTCTCAACTGGTTTTCCTTTCAGATAACTCCAGCCAGTTGATGAAAGACAACCATTAGGTGTCCAAAACTAGAGCAGGAAGTTTGTAGGAATACAAAACTTACTGTAAATCCTGGATCAGGTTGTAGCTTAGTTTCAGGTTTATTTAGGTATTCTATGAGATTAGATCCCATGTGCAGTCATTCACCAATTGCAGCAGTATTTGTGGAATAGTGACTTCTTAAGGATATCTTACACCTCTTAAGTAACAGAAAAACCTTGTAGAAAAGAGAAAAACTTAAAAAATTCTCACTTATTTATCATTCAATTATAAAAAAAATCAATATGAGATCAAACAAAACTTTAAAAGCATAATAAGATATGACAAAAGCACCTTAGCAGATTCTCCCAAGGCTGCTCGAGCCTGCCCTCTGCGTTTCCAAGCCTCGCCAGCTGATGGATTTGATTGAATTGCCTATAACATAAAACCACATTTTATTTCCATCATCTAGGATTCCACATCCTGCCTACACCAAGGACTTGTTAAAATTCTACCTTAGTAAAATCAGCAATAGCGGCATGCAGCTCACGTTGAAATGCATATGCTGTTCCCCTTCCAATTAAGGCCTCAGGGTAGTCGGGTTCTTCTTGTAGTATCTGACAAAGAGATTTACATATTTGAAGCATAAGAAAATTAATTTTTCCTCCAAGGAGGCTTTGATAAAGATAAAAAAGAAAAAATGTTCAGTGATTGGATTTCTACCTTGTCAAAGATGGATATAGCATAAGCATATTTTCCATCATTAACCTGCAAAGGAAGAGAGTGTCATTTTCCAATTGTGAAAAGCTACGGGTAAAAGATAAATAAATAAATAAGTATAATTGAGTGCCATGTAATAAAGATGGGCTCCAAAACAGCATGCTACTAGATGAATCATGAAACATAAAGCAATAATATGTAAACCAAAGTCATGGACTGAACTGAGAAAAAGTTTGGAACAACATTTCACAACCTCATACTAAAAAGTTCATTAGGATACATTATTTACAAAAATAAAAAGCACTAAGACTTCTAAAACTGAAAATATTTTGAGTACATTTTTACTTTCTAAGAGTAATTCCTTTATTGAAATCCTTCTCTGGAATTCTATATATATAAATTTAAACATATGTTGAAAAGCATAAAAACAGAAAACCACAAAATGAAATGAGAAATTAGTGAAGCCTTAATAGGATCAAGTGTCAAAGATCCAAAATAGTGAAGCCCAATCTTTTACGTGTCAAAAGATGAAGCAGAAAAGTACATAATCATCAGGGGAACATTTGGCAGCACCAGTCATCATGATAGCAAGAAGAGGAAATTTACCTGTGCGATTCCCCTTGATAATCTGAAATCCACATTAATTGACTTGTTCTTCGGTAATTTGGCAACACAGAACTTTTTGCCTTTATTGGCCTCATCCATTAATTCATTGTGTATTTCAGATAAGCTAAATGATTCACTACATAAATCAGCTAAATCAATAGATTCACCGCAAACCATAGATGAATCAATACTGGATTCTGATGAATCACTCAATATGGAATTTCCTTTCTTCTTGTGCACCCCATTAGTTTCAGTTGGACCACTTTCATGTTTTTTGTTTGATAGACTGCCACGAAAACTGTCTCTTTTGACATTAAGATTGGATCCATTTTGTAAACTTTCATGAACCTCATGCTTTTTGTTGGATAGACTGCCACGAAAACTGTCTCCTTTGACATTAAGACTTGATCCATTTTGCAAACTTTCATGAACATCCAGTTGCTGATCGGTGCTGCTGCTTGGTTTAGTTCTTCCGTTTGATAATTCATGGATGTCAGATACATTACTCGATTTTATAGAAACAATAGAGTCAGGTGCAGGAAAAAGCGACCCAGATGACTCCATCACACTATTCTGACAAGAACTTGAACCACTTTGTTTAGCAATTTTCAAGAGATCTTCCAGCTCTAGAAGTAGTTTCAAATCTGCAGACTGACAAACAGCATGTTTGTATCCTTGCTCCCAAACTGAAAGAGCTTCCTCTTTTTTTCCCATAGCAGAAAATGCATGACCTAGAAGAAAAATATAAAACTTCAGACCAATTTCAGCTCATGGAAACCTGAACGAGAAAATTATTTCGAAAAAAATAGAAGGGAACCAATCAGGTAAACTTTGAATGGATTTTTCAAGTGATGATTAACGAGATTATATCCAGAATTTGTAACCACGTGCAATGACTCCAATTTCTATGTTCTTTCTCAAGCTCAACGCAATAATGATATTCTTCAATGGAAATTTCAAAGATGATTTGATTCCCAAAACATTTGTGTGTTTTAAAAATTCAAAGAGGGGAACTTGATATCCTTTGAACATCTTGTATCAATATGAATATTTAAGCTAACTGACAAAACAGTGGTGCACCGAGTATAGTAAGAACTACTTTAAAGAAACAACATGTTCCATAGGGAAACCACAAGGTAAAAAGTGGGTCTATATTTTTACAGTACCTAATTTAGTTATTCAATTCAAAATCCATCTAAGAAAACTTCCAGAAATTATTGCAGCACTATACTTTTCAGTCTGTAACTTATAACCTAGTAAGCAGGGATGTCTTGGAAGGAAATGTGAAAGCAATCCACATGCGTCAAAACAGAAGGCTAATTGTGTGCCACTAAAAGTTCAAAAGTTCTGCAACTCAAATACACTAGGAATACTGTTATCAAAAAATATGATCTACAGAGAAAAATGCCAGGCATGAAAGCAAAGCACCCACTATAAGAGAAGAGGAAACTAGCCTCTCATTTAGGCTCATGCAGATGTGCTTAAGACTTTAACTAGTAAAATCTTCCAAATCACTTTGTATTTTGACCAAACTATGCAGATGTTCAATAACTGTCAACTTGTAAGCATGCAACAATCATCTGATACATGACTAAGATATACCTGACTATTTTCTGACTAATGCCATGAAAATTCCAAGTATTAACATTTTTAATACATTAACAATATCTCGTGATAATTACTTTAGATTCGATTTACATTAAGAAACTACAACTCTGACTTTAATTGAGTCTAATTCCAATCATAACTTGACCAAACTATACAGACCTTTACAGTAACTGTCAACTTGTAAGTACACAACAATAGTCTGACAAGTACATACATATATTTGATTATTTTCTGACTGAGGCCATGTAAATTCCAAAACAATAACATGATTAATACATTAACAACATCTCATGTGCCATATAACTAAAGATTTGATAACAATTAGAACCTTCAAAATGAATTGAGTTTAATTCCAATCATAACTTAATATCACAAAGATTTAAAAATTTCAGCTGAAACTTTTAGCATCCCACCAAGTTCTTGTTTTGTGACCTTATTTTCTATTATATGCTTTTGTTCAGCCTTCCAGCAAATTCTTGTTATGTTACAAGTCATCAATGCATTGCAAAGATGTACATTTATACCATTAGTAAAAAGAGCATGAGAAAAGCAAGTGAAGAGGTGAATCATAGGATAGGATGGGCATGGTCCTGAGAGGACTCAGTAGTCACCTATGAACTAGGACCAAGATGTACTGTAAAAATGGAAACAACATAGAGTAAATTATTATTTATTTATTTTTATCCTCTTTGACCCAAAATTGTTCTAGCTGAGGGAAATAGCGCAAGATTTGATGGAAATGCGATTTATATAGACTCACAGAACAATGCATCTTAAACTGAAGTAATGGAAATGAAATTTCTAATCAAATGGTTGACTCCATTATGGTGTCTAATAAAAGGAATAATTGACTTCCATATTCTATAATCGCCAGCAAAATATTGCATTTTCCATCATAGACAATCTTATTCTAATTCTTAGACTCGGTTTCCTTATCAAGTAAATTATAGAAATGCAAATGACCTTTAAGAATATAAGCTTGAAGAAGCTCGGGATCGAGCTGTAACGCCCTATCACAGTCCTTGATGACGTGCTTGTGCAACTCCAATTGGCTATAGCAGAAAGCTCGATTGCTGAAAAGTCACAGCACAAACACAAAAACAAATTCAACAGATCGAACTACCAATCAACTCAATAACTCGTAAATGAAATCCAGAATCAGAGACTCATTCAATAGTCAAAATTACCAGAGGTCCTGAATCGCGCAGGACTTAGAAAGGAGTGAATCGAGAATTCGAATAGCCTTTGACCAATCCTTGGAGCTGCAGAGCTTCGCCAGCTCAATTCGCTCCGCCACTGCCGGCGCCATTGGAGAAGAATAGACAGAAAGAGAGGGAACAGATGGAAGGGAAGAAGAGAATGGATCGAAGGTGCTTGTGTTTGTGTGTGAATCCTTTGCTTGTGGTTTGGGCGACGAGACTGAGAAAGGGGATGGCAGGGGTAGAAAAGGGAAAGTGAACGTAAAGGAGATTTTCCTAATCGGAGAAGTCCATCACCGGGGGCATTTGTGTAAATTACAGATGTGTTGCTGAGCCGAGCGACGACTATCACTAGTTCCCCTCGCTGTAATTAGTATCCCCAACCGATTCAATTTTTGAAATAGCTCATTTCAATTTGAAATTCATGAATTTTATATATAAATAATAATTTTTTTAAGTAAATAGTAAAATTTATAAATATTTAAATTTGAGTTATATTTAAAATAGAAAAATTTTAAATCCTCATTAAAACTGTATCATTTAAAAAATTTCATTTCTACCCCTTTCTATCATTTATTTTCTTTTGCTTTTTCTCTTTTCTCTGATTTTTTTTAAATTCGTGATTTAAAATATATGTCTTTTTACTAATATTTTTTTATTCATCCATTCAATTAGAGTCTTAACTTATTTAGAGTGTGGTAATTTGTGTGTGAAATCAATGGATTTCAAATCCACTCATCCAAACGAAATCTCAAAATTTTTGCTAGAGTAATGTGTCGTAATGTTTTTTTTCTTTCTCAATTTTGACTAAAAATAAAATATATTTTGGTGGTGTTTGGTTTGTTTCATGAATGAATTGGAATGTGAAAGAAATTTTGTTTTCAACCTATTCTCACAATATGTTGAATGAATAGTTGTCTCAAAAAAATTTGGAGGGATTGTTATTTTTAGCTTGAGGTATCAAATGTCAATGGCTAAAATGATGCAATTTTGTGCATATGGACGCCCAACATTGAGGGGAACCTACGGATGCCAAACAAAAGAAATTATGGAAGACTACGACTATATGTAAGAAAAGAGTGATGAGGATGACAATGTATATGACTGAACAAAAGTCCGGAGAGGCGACGTGTACAACTAAAATGGTGGTGTTTCCCTACCTAAATAACTCAAGGCCAAGGTCGCGAGATCTCCAATACCCTCTATTTTTCAGAGAGGTTCATACCTCCTGTCACCTCTTCTTCGATCCTTGCCATCTCTTCTTCGACCACCCGACATCTAAGTTTGCTCTGAATGAACTTCTTCTCAAGATGTTCCGTCGTCGATGGATTCTGATTGAGAGCATCCAATTATATACCACTCTGACAGACGGGTGATTATCGGGCTCATCGTTAATTAATCACATAATTTATATTTATTATTAATTAATGGTATTTTTTATTATAATCAAATAGATATATGTTTATTAAATTTATAACACTCTATTATATCTGGCCATGAATATGCCTACTCTTCGATCTAGAGCATAGATGTTGAAAATTTAAATAAATGAATTGATTCCTTAAACAAGATAGAACTTTTTAAATGAGGTGTAATTCTTTCATAGTATTAGAGCTTAGACTCGTCCAATATCCTAGGTTCGATTCCCACTGAGTGCAACTTTGCCCATATTAAATTGTTCACTTATTGGGTCTCTCCAAAGAGGAAAAGTTAAGAGTCTAGCTCATGAGTGAGGGGAAGTGTTAGAGAAATTAAATAAATGAATTGATTCAACACCCTTTTACAAGTTCGAACTTTTAGATGAGACATAATTCTTTCAATATTTATTCCAGAGTGCCCTGATTGTTAGGGAAGTGTGGAGGTACTTCGATGAATTTTCGATACAATATATATACAATAAATATTTATTTATATGTATATATATATATATATATATATTCAACTTACTCATCTAATTACAAGAAAAAAAGTTGTTTGGACCTCGCATTGGATGACAACATGTCTCTCATCTTTTGTACAGTTGTTCGATCTCGATACAAGGACATAATGTACCCGTGAAATAAATTGTACTATAATAAAAGACATATAATAAGACTCGGGGGAGAAAATTTCAGCTGGCGCTCGATCAAGGCAATCAAGGATGAGCTGAAGAATAAAGAGTGGGCACAAAAAAACAAGCAGGATAGGTTGAGAGAGTCAGGCAAAGGCAGTGTCACACAACAATGGATGGGATCCCAATCGATTTTTAAGCACGCTCTCACTATCATAAGTGTATTTTTAATTTATTGTATATATTTATTAAAAATAATAATAATTTATTTATATATTTTATATAGGAGAGATAGATATCGGTAAACGCTATAAATTTAGTATATTAATTAGTTTATTTTAATAAAATTAAATTAATATGTAGTTGGTTGTCAACAAGAAGCTAGCTAAGACATCATCTCAGCATTAATCTTCCAATATAGGTGGATCCTCAGCCACACCAAATATGCATCATTCTCATCCTCTAGTAGATCATGATCAAATCTTTCTTGAGGTGTGACAGAGACCACCAACCCAACGAAGAATTATTGGCCCCATAAAGATAGGTCAGAATGCTCGAGCCACTTAAAGGGGTATTTCGTCATCGTCCATCATCTAGAAAATGAACCCCACTCGATTGTGCAACTTGAGAGATGGGTTGCCAATAAAGTGTCGAACAAAATAGGTGTTGCACTGGCCAAATTCTTTAGGATTCAGATAGTGGTCAAATTTTGGGATGACGTGTTGCGTGATGGTGGAGAGACGAGTGCTACCACCGCTACAAGGGGAGAAGAGTCCACGGTTGATGTTGATGATGGGAAAAAAGAAGGATTATCTAAACAACGATTACCCTGATCATTGATAAGTGTTATCCACCCTAAATAATTTTGTATTTGAACAATTTTAGTTTTTGTAATTTCTATTTATTTTAAATAGTTTTAGTTTATTTGTATTTAGAAAAATTATTTGTATTTGATGATTCATATGCTTTTTTAGTTTATATAATTTTATATTAGAATTGCCATGTTAATTGAGTTAATTACTTTTATTAATTATTGTGATAGAATTATGGTGAATTAACTGTTAGAGATTATGACTGGAAATGGTGGTAAATATATGCTATATATTTTAATTATTAGTAATTTAATTTAATATTTTATTATTACTAATTATTTATGGTAAATAAAATGCGACATGAAGCCGAATGAGGTAATTTTACTCATCACCAATGAAATTATACATAGAAACAGTGTGGAGATCGGTATTGCAACTTAGTCCTTGATCTCAACTGAAAGAGTCCAATTATAATGGATGTAGTTTCAGGTATTACTACATTTAATTTTTTAGCAACACTTGTGTAGAAATTTATACCGTAAAATATTTATTTTTTAAAAATTCGCGGATCTAAACCGGGTCAGGTCAGATTTGGACATTTTTTTCCAAAATTCGCGCAACTTGTAGTTCCAGGTTTTTTCGCTCCCAGGTACGTTACAATTTGGGCAAATGCGTGTTACAATTAGGCAAAATCTGTGTTACTAATTCTTAAAAAATTAATTTTTTGTACTTTTCAAGTAACTATAAATGAAAATATGTATTTCTGCAAGTATAAATATGTGTTACTTAATTTATTTTTTATTATCTTTGTTGATTTATGTTAATAATATATTATTCATGTACTTAATACATCATTTAATACCTTATATATGTTATATAAAATATAATATATATTTTTATAAGGATAAATAAATGTTTGTGTATACAGTAACACACATTTACTCTAATTGTAACACACATTATGTACTCTAATTATAACATACATTTGCAGTAACACACATTTACTCTAATTGTAACACACATTTACTCTAGACGTAACACACATTTGCAGTAACACAAATTTACTCCAATTGTAACATAAATTTGCAGTAATACATATTTACTCTAATTGTAACACATATTTGTTCATCAATTTGTGTTATTATATGAGCATATATGTGTTCTTATGGGATAGAATGTATTTTTATTAAAAATAAATATGTGTTACACATACAATGTAACATATACATGTGTTACATTGCATGAAAAATATTTACTTCTACAAAAATAAATGAATATGCGTAGAAAACAACATTTAATCTGGTTGTAACACACGTTTTGCCTTAAAGTAACATGCATTTGCCCAAACTGTAACATACCTGGGAGCGAAAAAAACTGAAATTACAAGTTGCGCGAATTTTGGAAAAAAATACTCAAATTCGACCCGACCCAATTTAGACCCGCAATTTTTAAAAATGAATATTTCTACGGATTTTAAATCCATAGAAATTTGTATATAAGTGTTTGTCTTAATTTTTTGTTAATATAGAGTCCAAAGTAATTTTAATACATTTATATATATTAATTAATTATTTTTATTTTTAAGGCTAAAGTCAAATGAACTCCCTTTATTAGATGAGAGGTATACCAAATATTTCTTGACAAGACAGATCCTTGTAGACATCATGAGGTGGATGAGATATTGGAATTATATAAATTATTGTGATGTACTTTTTTTTCATAGGATCGTCCAATATAATTTTCATAATTTTCTTATATGACCGTCTCAAAAAAAAAATTCACACACCAAAAAATAAAACAATTAACACTTACAAAAATCAATAAAATATATTTTTTATATTTATTATTTAACTTTATACTCACATACTTCACTTTTTTTTAATATGCGTACAACTCAACCTAAGAAAAAATATTAGAACGGAGGGAGTATTATTTTTGTGTTTTAAATAACATTTAAATATCACTTTTTAATAATATCGATTTTTAAAAACTAGAAGATTTTGATTTTTATTTTTTTAGTATTTGAGTAGGATAGTTTTAACTTTATGTTGCAAGAAATAATAAAAATATAATAGATATTATGTGGAGTGAAAAAATATAATATTAGGTAATTCATAATTTTCATAGATATTAATAATAGATATAATTTTCATAATTTAAAATCGAATTTAGAATGAGATTTAAATTTAAAAAATTAAATTTGAGTTTTTAAATTCAAAGAAGAACATGTTTCCTCATTCTCACTGTGTAGTTTACATATTTTAGAATAAAACAAATAACATGATATTTTATTTTAATCTACTCCTATTTATTCTACACCTTTCAAGATATTTCATAAAATCGAATTAAAATTAAGCTCGACAGCATCATGTTGGAGGCAGCTAGCTTATATGTTTACCATTCTTAATCTCTTCGTGTACAATATTTTTCTGATTTTTGGTAAATCTTAAATCTATTTGTACTCGAGTTAATTGTGTTCTTTGACCTTGCAACTCAACATGGATGACTATGTTAATAGACGAGCTGGAACAAGCAAGGTTAAAAGAGATAGTCAAGAAAGATTAACTCAAAGCTGCTCGCCATCCAGCACCATTGTCCATCCTCCAGCTCGCCACCCAGTTCGTCCACCAGCTTGCCCAAAGCACACTTCACACCACCAGGTACCTACTCCCAACCCAGTGGGTACAGGCCGAAACAATGCCATGTAGTACGAGCAGGTGGCGCACTCACAATCCACAAGGGTCGACCTCAGAGAGGAGCTGGCCACCAAGTGGCGGACAAGAATCCCACAAGGGGTCGACCTCATAGGGGAGCTGGCCACCAAGTGGCGAACTCGGAATCCCACAAGAGGTCTACCTTGAAGGGGAGCTGCCACCAAGGCGACCTACAGGAGGCAAACAAGAGGCGAGCTAGGGGCGAGCATGAAGGATATGCACATCACCAAAATTTCACGCTCACCACCTTGCAAGACAACCAAGCTTAAAAGGTTCAAGGTTAAGTAGCTCGCCATACCTCCGGTAGGGACTCAACTGCGAGTAGGACCCCTAGTAAGGGCAAATTAGACAAATGTCTTGTAAATAGTACTAAAAAGTTGGCAAAATGACAAGTGTAAGGACACTTGTCATTTTATTAAGTCACTTTAAATCATGCCACATTATGTCATGCAAGCATATAAATAGAAAATTTTGTATTCATTTTGAGGGATTCCAACCTCATAATATAAGAACATTTCTCTACGCATTCTCTCTCTATATTCTTACAACATATTCTTATCTAAATTATTGTTTGGATAATTTCCTTAAAATAATTAACCACATAAATAGTCTCGTTAACAAAATCGTCGAACAAATTGCAAATTGATACTCCACATGCATTAATTTGTTTGAAAATCAACTATAATTTTTTTTTCTTTTTTTTGCAGCACATTAGAACCAATAGATCTAACTAATTAATCACGTTTTCCATTACATGCATTTGCCTCTGACAGTATTCAAATATATAAATCTTACGTAAAATCGTTTTATAAATCATATTCTATAAAATAATTTTATATTGACCCACATAAAACCAAACAAATTCAACCAATTTATTCTCATATAATCAAATTTTGAAATAATCTGGCATAAGCTTTTGTCATTTAAGATTCAATTGTTATTTTAAAAATATTTCAGAGTTTGGATGGAGTACTTCGTCTTACCAACTCGCAATTTTCGTGAACAACTTTGCTCAATCTAGTTCTATTAACAAACTTTATGGCTACTTAACTAATTTACAATTTAAATAATGTTTTGAATTTTTCAATGACAAGTGATTATATTTCTTCTTAATTTATTCCTGGAGCCTTTAATAACAACCTTTCAAAGTGTTAACTGAATTTCAAATCAATTAATTAGATACATAGAGTATGAAATCAATATTTTCTTCTGGAGGGAGTAATTCACAAAAATATAAACAGATAATAATATCTTGCATTTTCTCAATAAAAAAAAAAAAAAAAGCAATTTACAACTTAAAAACTATAATCAGATAGAATGCACAACATTATTTGCAACAAATCACATCACTCAAATGAAAAAGGTGATCTCAAGCCAACAATATATATATATATATATATATATATATATCATGTAGCAATGTTATACCGAATATGCCTAACAAGTACAGGGACAACAACATCCGGTGAGCTGAGCTGCGGGAGGTGGCCGTCGGTAGACATGACTTCGACGATTGAGTCGCCACCGAGGTGTTGGTGGAGGTACTCGGAAACCACCACAGGGACGGCCAAGTCCTTGAGGCTCTGAATGACATGGCAGGGGACAGTGACGTGGCCCAAAAGAGGTCTCACATCACTGTAAAATATGGTTTGGGCCACACATAGTGCTATGTCGGGCCTCATGTTGAACAGAGTCCTACTGAACTCTTGAACGGCGACAGATTCCATGTCGCCACCCACTACTAGAGGTGCGAACCCATCACACCATGATTTGTAGTTCGATTTCATTGCTTCAAACAGTTCTATAAGGTCTGATTGCTCGAATCCTCCATAGTAATCGGGTTCATTCACATACCTAACAAAATATATATATAATTCATAACAAAAGCGAGGTAATTAATTTCATAATATTTTTTTTAAAATCTTTGGACTAAAGCATGGAATAATTAACAGTGGATAGGAACAGCCATTTCTAATGATGAGAATCTAGTAGTTGTTGCTTTGTAATAATATATTCTAAAATAGTGAAAGCATAACAAAAAGATGCGATGCGACGTGATCATATTTAGTATAGAAACAAAACCATCTCAGGTGCCTATTACAATTAGTCGTCAACGCGTTAAATGAAAAGGTAAAATTAATTCAAATGATATATAATTAAGGCAAATTTTAGTTAGAAATTAGATTAACCATATTACTGGTTTCCCTCTCATGGTATTAGTTATTACAATAAAATATATTATTTTATTGTTTTTTCAATTAAAAATTTTACTATTTCATTGAATTACAAGACCTGAATGAAAAAATATTTCTCTCAGTCCTATAGGTGTTTTCATCTTAACAAGTACACAGTTTTTAAGAAAAATAAAATAGTTTGTAAGTTATATTATTACAATAATGAAATTAATTTGATTGAATGTAAAAATAACAATTTTTTGTATAAATATGTGAATATTATAAAAAAATAGTTCTATGCGAAAATAACTGTAAGACACACAGAAAGGAAAATGTGCAAATAATTATGAGATGGATGGAGTATAAATTTTTGATAATTTGTTCTAATTTTTTTAAATTTAATTTAACAGATTTTTTTTTTTTTATATTTACCATGTTGAGATAGAAGTTTGGAAAGTAACAGCAGTGTGAAGAGATGTTAAACGGGCTAGCCCTAATCCTATAGGGCCAGCCCTAACGGGTTTCGGGCTAAACGGGTTAGGGTCTTATCCGGTTCATTCTTAACAGTCCTCTAATATTTGAGATCTAACCCTAACCCTAGAGGTCCTCGGGCTAAACGGGTCATAAACGGGTCATAAACGGGTCATGTCATAAATAATAAAAAAATCTAAATTTTAACACATAATCTAAAATAATTGTCATAAAATGTTAATATTTAAACTAAAACCTAAACATGGTCCATAATTTCATTAAAATTATTTAAAATAGTTTAATATAATTACAAAAGTTCAAACGTCAACACTTAAATATTTAAAAGTTCATTGGTATTTAAAAGTTCAAGTATAAATACTTAAAATTAATATAACACCTAAATAGAAATTGAAGATAACTTCAATTAATAATAATAATAACTAATAAGTATATTATATATTTAATAGATATATATAAAATTAAAAAATTATGCGGGCTAGCGGGCGGGCTCGGTTAACCGGCGGGCTAGCCCGTTTAGCCCGCGGGCTAATAGGGCCGGGTCAAAAAAGCCCGAATTTAAACGGGCCAATGAAAGCATGGCCCTAACCCTGCATTTTTCAGGGTTAAACGGGCCGACCCTATTAGCCCAGCCCGGATTAACCGGAGGTGATAAGAAAAATAAATTATAATATTTCAATTTATTTTTTCAGTTGTAAACAGTAAGGGTGTGTTTGGTTTAGGGGACTAATTAGTCAATCCCCCAAACACGGGACTATTCCTGCCAAATGTCCCCTAAACCAAACACACAATGACTTATATTAACATCTTGCAAAAATTTCTAATAAATTATTTTAATTCTTAATAAAATATTTAATATTTTAAAATAATTTAATAATAAAATTATAATAACAATTTTTATATAAAACTTTGTTAGAGTAGAGTAGAGTAGAAAGGGGGGAAACCACTCAACCAAGTACAAAATAAAATAATTAAACAAATTACCTGGGGGAAGCGGAGATAGCGAGGATTTTGGTGAAAAGATGAGGGCGAGTAATGGAGGCGATGAGGCCAATCATGGCGGAGACAGAGTGGCCGACGTATATACACGACGTCACCTGAAGCTCATCCAAAATAGCGATGACGTCATAGGCGTAGCCCTCGAGGGAGGAGTAGCGGTGGAAGTCGAAATAATCGGGATTGGTGGTGCCGGCGCCCATGGTGTCGAACAACACCACCCGGTAATCCTCCACCAGGTGCGGCACCAGGTGTTTCCACACCGATTGATCCGTCCCGAACCCGTGGGCCAACACGATCGTCTGCTGCCCCGACCCGATTACCCGCGCGTTGTGGGCGTCTTCTGCTACTCCCATCGATTGAGTTGAATAGGGCTATGGATGAATAATGAATGTAGGATGAACAAGACCACTAGTTGTTAGATAATATATCTGAAATTGATATAAATTTTATTTTATTTTGGGGGTGTTTGGAAAGATTCTAATCAATAATGTGACCATATTTAATAAGGCTACCTATCGATGCAATGTGTTCATGTCCCCAACACTGATGTGTTTGTTTCGGTATTAAAGTGGTTGTCTAAAGCAATGTTTTCTAAACCAGACCGGACCGGCCGGTTCAACCGGTTGAACCGGGAACCGGCCTCAAAACCGGTCCGGAACACTCTTCAAAACCGTTTTGGGGTTGAACCGGTCAAAAACCGGTTCAACCGGGAAAACCGCCCGAAACAGTTGAACCGTTTTTTTTAAACACGCGACCGCCTACCTCTGCAACCTCTGTTCACTTCCGCGATCGAGTGTGCCTACGCCGTCGCACGAAACAACCAACAAGCTGATGCACGATTGAAGCTGCTAATCAAAGATCCAGACTCAACCGTCGATGGACACCCCTTCTACCTGTTTGCCGATTGGAAACCAGACGAAGCCCCAAATCGTCGCCACTCCGCGGAATTCCCATTCTCGCTGCAAACATGTCGTATCGAAGCCGCAATCTTCACAGCACAGGCTGCACAGCCAAGATCCGTCTCACTGGTAATTAGGATTTAGGAAGGAATTATTGGGCCCAAACCCTTATTTTTTTCCCAAGCCCAAAACCCTTTTTAAAGAATTTAACCCATTTATTTTGAGTAATATGCAAGGCAGGGTATGTATCTATAATTCTATATATATATGAGTTTTTCGGAGGAAAGAGAACAGAGATTAGTATTTGATAAGGGTTTATTTTTTATTTCTTTATTCGTTCAACTGTAGATAGATTAGAAGTAGGTTTAGTTTATTATTTTGAGATTAGAGTTAGGATGTATTTTATGCTTTTTAATTTTTTTTAATTTTATTATATCTGACTATTTGAATTTTAAATTATTTTATGTTATGACTTGAACATGTTTATATTAAATATTATATTTTGAAACTACTAAAAGAAAGAACTATTTTAGCGGTTGGACCGTTGGTTCAACCGGTCCAACCGCCAACCGGTGTCGAGACCGGTTTGGTCGCCGGTCCGGTTATGAAAACATTGGTCTAAAGTTATGAGATATGGATGAAGCATGAAAAGTTCTCCCTCCGTCCGCTATACGTTGCTCGTAATTTTCAAAAAAGATAAAAAAAACAATGAGCAACATATAATGAGACGGACGCAAATGACAACTTGAGCAACTTACAGTGGAACGGAGGGAGTAAATTTTAAATTTTTAAATCGAACGAGATGAGATCGAGAAATTTTAATTTCCTACGTGTATATTCTTAAACAATTACAGCGGAAATGTCCAGGGAAGTGTTTGATATAAAATCTGGAGAATTTTGCAATCTATATTTTAAATTTTAGTGGATTTCAATTTAAAATCTTGCATATGTTTATTTTGATATTTAAGTGGGGCTAGATTTAACTTTTTGTGTAGGTTTTGAAATTCAAAATGTGATTTTTAGAACAAAAACAAAAATCCCCAATGAATTTGGATTGTAATACACTGAATTTGAAAATGAATGAATTTAGAAAAAATAAATGTAAAAGTATATATATTTCAAATCACAAATTATAAAGAGATGATAAAAAATGAAAAAAGTAGAGGAAAGACAGAGATGGAAAAGTAGAGATGATGAATTTCACAAATGACATGGTTTTGACGAGAATTTAGAATTCCTCCATTTTGAATATAAATTCAAATCTAAGTATTTGTAAATTCACCTAACTTACTTGAAAAGAGTGATTATTTGTATGTGAAATTTTGCTTCTTTTGTTTTCCTCTTCCTTAATTGTAGGAGTTTTTCTTGTATGTAATTTATGATAAGTTTATTATAAACCATTTTAAAGTATTAAATATTTAGACACGTGCATCGAAATTTTTTATAATTTTAATAAGATTTTTAATACTTAAAAGCATGGAATATTTTTATAGAAAAATTTACGCAATTGTAAAGATAATTAATATTGATTTTATTTGTTGCTTTTGTTTAAAGCAGTTGGTCAAAGTTACCTCTGTAGATATGCAAAAAATATTCTAGACTGTTTATAAGAAGTAGATCTCTTGTGAACACGATCTTTAGACTGAATTTATAAATTTTATAATATTTGGGACTATAAATGCAAGACTTTTTTTTATGAGAATAATAGTACTCCCTCCGTCCCCCTATAAGTTGCTCGTTACTTTTGGGCACACAGATTAAGGTAAAAGTGGAAAAATATAAGTGTTGTGATTGAGAAAAGTAAAATAAATAGTATAAAAAAATATTGAAAATAATAATAAAAATGTGAATAATAATTTCTAAAAAAGGTAAAAAAAAAAAACAAATGAGTAAATATAGTGGGACGGACGAAAATGACAAATTGAGCAACTTGTAGTGAGGGAGTAAAATATTTGAAACCAAATAAGATTGAAATTGCAAAAAACTCTGAAGGAGAACATGGCAAAAAGATAAGAGTCCAAAATATCTTGAGGAAACAAGAAGGAATAGCTGTAATGGGAGGTGGCAAATCAAAGTCGGGATACATGGTATCATGGTGTGATACGTTGAAACGTTAAACTCCAATTCTCCAAAGAGGGGACCAGGTCCACCCCCCACCCCCCACGTGTTCTCAACATTCATATCCTGCGTTTGTTTCTTACCATGTGCATCTTATTATTCTCTTTGATTTTTTTTTAAATAAAATTAATATTTACTCCTTTTGTTCCATACAAATTTGCACATTACAAAAAAAAAAAAAAAAACAGTGATTTACGTGTACACTCACAAATATATATATATATTTACACATATACCACTATTTTATATATAAAATACATTTTTCTTAAAAAATGTATTGTCCCGTAGGGTGCAAATCCCTGCGGGATGGATGGAGTAATATTTGAATGTATAATTTCTGTTTTGTAAAAGCGCATTAATCAGCTGAAATAAATAAAATTATATGAATACATCATTGTGCATACTTATTAGTGTAATAGAGTATAATTTAAAAATTATGTAAAAAGTGACATGAAAAAATAAAATTAGACCCAGGGGATAACTCCTGAGAGCATCATTGAGCAATTTTGAAGAAGGAGTATGCTAGGGGTGTTCAAAAAACCCGTAACCATCGGTTCGAACCGTAACCGGTATATAGACGGGCCGGTTTCGGTTTAAGTTCCAAAGAACCGCTGAACCGGCGGTTAATGTTCAAATTTAACCGGTGTTTCCGGTTCAAATTTATAATTTCTTAATTAATTTGTAAATTATAGTGTTAGTAACTTAGTATAGTACTATTACTATAATTGTTAGTAGTTACTTGTTGATTGTAATTTATAAATTATAATGTTAAGTGCAAGAATTCTATCAATAAAATTTAATTTCAATTCAATTTGTACTTATATAGTTGTGTTATTATGTAAATTTTATATTTTGTAAGTTTGTAAATTTTAAATTTAATCAAAAGATATGCAACTATTTTAAATTATAGATCAATAATCATATTTATCATATATTTTAATTAAATTACCAAAAAACCAGAAAATCGGCGGTTCCGAACCGAAACCTTAACCTTGTGACTGCCGGTTCGGTTACGGTTCAAAATTTTGGCGAACCGTAACCGGCGATTCCGAACCGTTTGAACACCCCTAGAGTATGCCTCATACACGTCACATGTGTGCCACGTCAAAAGTTTCATATATACTTATATCACAAAAACCGCCTTCATTCCCTAATACACACTACCAGCACAAAAATTTCTATAAATAAGTTTCGTTGCAAGAATCTTATAAATCAAGATATAATTACTGATATAATTAATTGTATTCATTAATATCATATACATTTTACACTGTAGCATCGATAAGTAAATAAAATGGTATAAGTAAGTATGTCTTGTGGTATCAATAAGTAATCTTGTAGAATAAATTCCAAATTATGAACAAATTTCACAAATATACTACTCACTATCCAAAAATACTTATTTATGTATCCCACTAAAAAATTATATTCTATTCTCTTTAAATTTATTTATTAACTATGTTTACTTATAATTTAACTTTAATAATTAAATATTAATTATGTAAGTATAAAGAATATAATTGTAACACCGAAAATTTATCAAATTTAACGGTGTCATATATTATGTAAATCACAAATTTGGAGATAAAATATACAATAATATCTTCAAGATTTGAGAATATCACTTCCTTGTTTATCAAGTCATTAATCTCTTATAAATAAGAGATTTAGAATGGAGTTTTAAGAGGTCACTTCCACTACCAAATTGTAGGTCAAATCTTTTCTCTGCTATCAAATTGTAGGTCAAATCCGAAATATAAGTCGTCAAGACACCGATACCACAAATTAAACTTATGTCATTCGAGATAGGAATCAAGAGATTCATGAGAGTTTTAACCCACATCTTTTTAATAAAAAATATGTTTACCATATTTTTTTCTCGTCTTTTATGTATTTATTTATAGGTGTTAAAATTATTGATTTACAGTAATATCAAATATATTTTTGAATTAATATATTATATTAATATTACAATAAGTACAATTAAAAAAATACACCAATTGCTAATATAAATAAAAATAACAATTGAAATAATAACTAAATAATTTATAAATTAAAATAATTTGGTTAAAGTAGGAAACAGGAAATAACGGTCAAAATAAGAGAAAGTAATATGACAATTAAAAATAATAAAAATGAAAGATTAACTCACAAATTTAAAAGAAAATATTCAAAAAAGTTGCAATATGGGAATTGCTAGACTATAGTTCCAGGCTCATGTTATAAAACTGCAATATGGTTCCTCCTCCCGCTCTTTATGTGGTTACAATTTACAACCGTTGCCACATCACTTTTTTTATCCAACATGAGGTTGTGTTTACTTCAAAGCCCAGGTTAACATACGATTAAATAACCGGTGGGTTAAGGACAGGTTTGTGAGAGTTAATTTTTGTTTATTTTGTATATCTTTTATCAATGTTATGAAATAAGATAATTGTGAATGTACTAGAATAATAGGCAGATCAATTGTGAACAATGGTCTGATTTATTTTGTCCACCCAAAATGGGCAGTTAAAAATCTGAGAATTTGGGGGGTTTAAACTGGGGCACCCAGAGTATAAACTTTAAAAGTAAACCCTTAATAAAGATGTATTATTTTTATAATACACATTTATCAAATAAAGTTAACACACTCTGAATGTTTATTTTGATTAAATGATAAAACTATCTATATTTTAAATATACATGTCATTAAGATAGATTATTTTATTTTATTTTTGTTAAATGAATAATGTTTGCAATTTTTAATTAAAAATGAAATGAATTTATTAATAATAATATGTGTGATTTTAGAGAGATGCAGTTAAGTTACGCGAAATATGTAAAAAAAAAAACTTGATTTTAGTGATGTTCCATGCTGATGGCTCCTCCCCATTTATTTAGTATAAAATTATTGTGAATTTTGAAGAAAAATATACACAAAATCAAAATACTTAATAAAATATAAATTTACGAGACTCATAATAATAAGTGAGATTATATATTGTGTCAATCTCTCCAAACTTTATGAGAAATTTATAAAAAATATAGAGAGAATCCAAATCTCAAATTACACTGGAGACTGATGATGGGTCAACTAGTAGGCCCCAAGCCTTGAATATTTTACAAGTGACGTCGGGTCGACTATGATGGGCGGCCTAGGGTTGCAAACGAATCAAATAATTTTGATTCGATTCGGTATTCATATTCGAATTTCGATATTCGTATTCGAAATTTTATGATTCGAATTCGATTACAAATATTCGATTCGATTCGATTATTATTCAAATACGAATACAAAATAATGATATTCGATTCGATATTCGTAAATATTTGATTAAATATTTTTTTATAAATATTATAATGATAATAGACTTAATAGTTAGTATAATTATTGCTATTATTATTATTGTTATTATTATTATTTTAAGATTATAGACCATTAGAAATTTATGGCCGCTATAATTGCTATTATTTTAAGGATGTAAGCTCATTAGATAGTAATCTAAATATCATATGCACCTATATTTCAAACTCTTACCCGAAGGTTGTAAATGAATCAAATACTTTTGATTCGATTAGGTATTCATATTCAAATTTTGATATTCGTATTCGAATTTTTATGATTCGAATTCGATTCGAATTTTTATGATTCGAATTCGATTCGATTCGATTATTATTCAAATACAAATACAAAACTATGATATTCGATTCGATTCGATTCGTTTGCAACCCTCATGGGCCCCATAGATAAGCCAATAACATTGGTTCAGATTATATCCCGATAAAATACACACTCTTTTAATGTACACATTCAATTTTTATTATATTTTTATCGAAAAATTAATTAAATTTCGAAAGATATTTACTGAATTGACATTTTTGCAGTATGGGAAAATTTCAACAAAAATATATCAAAAATAGAATAAATATATTTTGCAGGGTATCTAATAATGTTGGAGGGGTATATAATTTAGCCCATAACATTCTTATAAAATGACTGGGCCGACAAATTGAGCCCTTAAAAAAGCCCATTAAACTTATGAAGGCAGATATTTTCCCTCACATTTTTAGTTATTCATCATCTTTAAATTTCAGTTCACTCTAAAATTCATTCAGTTCACCATTCTTCTCAAATTGATTCTATTTCCACAATTTGAGGAGATTATACGTGTGATAAAAAAGAAACCCAGTTCTTTGGTTTTTTCATGTTCTAATGAGAGAAGGAATTCTTAAAAAAAAAAAAAAAAACAATATGGGTGTTGTATGAAACTTCCTTAACTCCACATAATATTATCCATTTTACACGTGTATATTATTAATATTGAGTTTATAGATTTTTACGTCCCGTAACTTTGCTCTAGTTTAATTTTGGTCCTCATGAAATACACATTTTGAAATTAGTCCTGTAAGTTTTAATTTTTTTGAATTTGGTCATTTTACCTGCTATAGCAGGTAACCTAACAGGTAACCCATGATTTTTTTTAATTTTATTTGTTTTTTACTAAACAGATGACATATATATATACAATCACAATTAATTAATAATCAAGCACTATAATTAATTTACACATGACATTTATATACACACACATACATCATATAGCTATGTATGTATATATCTAGTTTTATAATTAATTAATATTTTATAATGTAATAAATACTACACTTAATTTTTAAATAACTATTTAATTATAATAATCATACTAATTATAATTTAATTATCAAAACAATAACTTTAACAACTTTCATTGTCTCCTGCAATAATAAAAAAGATCCATCTTTTAGCATATTATAGAATTTGTTAATTAAGAATAAATTTATCCTTAATTACTTAATTAAAGTAAATATAATTATGAGACATTTTTGGAACCATATTGTGTTATAAATTCCCTAGAAAAGGAAAATATATCTTGATTAAATTATTAGGCTGATCTTCCTCGATCTCTTTCTTGATCTTATTTTCTGCTCGTAAATGTGAGTTTACAAATTACAATAAATTGGCATGTCGGGCTCACAAGGGAAATAGACTAAATAGTTCAAATATTAATCTTAAACCTACATTGGTGAAGCTAAAATCATGAAATACTCATTCCATAAGTTACATATATACATTTTCCCTAGAATTTAAAGAAAAAATATTAAATACTTAGTTTTAATTTTGTATATATATATAGCAGGTGCACCGTGCAATTTAAATGTATTTATGAAAATCTATTCTTGTGATTATTAAAAAATTACTCTTATTTAAAAAAAAAAAAAAACCACCCAATATAAATTGCTTTCTCAATATAAAAAAATAACTTTTCAATAATATTATAAGTATTTTTTTAAAAATATATTTAAATGGCATAATATACTTAATTCAGTATACACATTCTCTTTCTAATATAAATATGGGAACTTATGTAGTTATGTTGAAATGTTAGTTTTATTCAAAATGGGTAACAGAAAAACTCCTGTTTCAATATTAGTTTTTCAATGTTTTTTAAAAAATCACAATAAACATTCCATAAAATATAAAAATAACATTCTATATATTAATAAATAATATTTCCTCGGTCCCAATTCTTTTTTTTTTCCTTTTTTCATTTTGGAACGTTCCAATTCTTTTTTCATACCTAAAAAAAGAAATAATCTACACTCACAAAAGTCAATAAAATATATTTTCTATATTTTACTCCCTTCGTCCTAACTCTTTTTTTCTCTTTTTCCATTTTGGAACATCCCAACTCTTTTTTCCTACTTTAAAAGGGAAATAATTTACACTCACAAAAGTCAATAATTTTTTTTTTATATTTTATTAATTTACTTTATACTCACATACTTTATTTTTTTCTTAATTTGTGTGCTCAGGTTTTTTTGGAGAAAAGACCTAGGATGGAGGGAGTATTAATTAACTTCACACTCACTTACTTTACTTTTTTTTTTAATCTGTGTGCCCAGGTCTTTTGAAAAAAAGACCCGGGGACGAAAGGAGTATTCTTTTAAACAAGAACTCCTTATATTTTCAAAAAAATTCACCTCGTTACTTGATACGAGAGTCATTTTATATTTTTATAGTCCACAAATATTAATAATTTTATATTCCTTCCGTCTCATAATTATTTTCACACTTTTCTTTTTTGTCCTTTTTACAATTGGTTTCACACCCTATAAATGAAAACCATTATTTTAACTTTATCCTCACACAATCAACTAATCTCATTATTTTAATAATATAATATTACATAATTTTTTTTTTTTTTTAAATTATGTCATTCCAAAGGTGTTCACTTTGGGACGAGGGAGTATATTGTAATTGAGAATTTTAAGTTAGATGATTGGGAGGAGGAAAGGGTGTATTAATTATGTGGATAGATAAGAAGCCTCCCCTCAAGTTGGGACGCAAAAATCTAGCACGCAGTACATGCATCACTGGGACCCACAATACATTGCATGCATCATTGGGCCCCACAAACAATAGTGAAACACACAACAGAAGCGGACCACAATTTCTCAGGTTCTGATCAGAAAGCTGTATTTTATTGTATTTTTTATGAGTAGGCCACGAAAATCAATTAGGGCGTGCCATTGTCTCCTTTCATTATTTATTTTTAGTTTATAAGTCTTATAATAAACTATAATATTATAGATAGAAATATGTATAAAGCACCCTCATATACAAAATATATACATAAATAACATATACTCTCTCCCTATATCTTGTCATGACACGTGAACCAAAAAGATAATAAATATGTGAGTGTAAAATTAAATAATAATAAAAAAATATTTTATTAAATTTTGTTAGTGTAAAAGATTTTTCTTTTAGGTGTGTGAAAATAGAATTGAGACTTCTAAATAAGACAAACGTGAAAATAGTTCTGGAACGAAAGGAGTATATTACTATGGAACAATTAAATTGTATTTTTGAACGATACGAATTCATATTTTTTCAATTATAAAATATCATTACTTTCGATTGTGTTGCATTTTTTTTTAGTAAAAATAATTAATATTTATTTCGTCCACGAAATTATTTCTCACTTTTCCGTTTTGTTTATCCACAAAACTTTTACTCCATCTTTATTTGAAAACAATCTACACCCACAAACAAAAGTTTGAATTCCACAATACACCCACTTTACCCAATTACTTTATATACCATTTTAATATAATATCAATTTTATTGAATCTCATGCCACTTCTTTAGGAAAAATTAATTTCGTGAACAGAGTGAGTATTATTTAAAAAATAATTTTAAATGCATACAAAAAATTTCAACCGAACCAATCAATTCAAATCATAACATATAGTAATATGTAAATACTAAAATGAAACTCGATCCATCTCATATATATTCACACATAATTCAATAATATTTATTTACCAAAAATCAATTCTGTCACGCTTCTCTCCCTTCTTTTCCATGCATGCTCATGCTTTGTGTATATATAAATAAATACTCCCCTGTCCCACATGAATTTGCACACTTTCCTTATTGAAACGTCTCACACAAATTTGTACACTACCAAAAAAGAAAACATTGATTTACGTGTACACTCACAAATTTTTACACATATTTACCCATATGCCACTACTTTATATATAAAATAATTTTTCTTAAAAAATATGCCGTTTCGTAGGATGCAAATTTCTACGGGATGGAGGGAGTATCTAATATATATATATATTGAAGAAATATAAATAGCACTTTCACGCCCACTCAGTGATAAAGTACTTTCATCATGAAATGCACCCCCACTCCCACCACCCCCATTATTTATCATTGCATTATGTTTTTACAATCATTCACCACCCTAGCTAGCTGCCTCTTAAATTCAACTACTTCTCTTTGGCCATATTATAATTAATGCTTTTTTATTTGAATTTGATATTCTTTATGCTCACCTCATTTATTAAACGAATACCATATTTTATTTCTTGGTCAGAAAAACCAACCTATAACATATCATAATTTATTTATTTCCTATTATCATATTTTAAATATGTCTGGCTATATTATATATATATGCATAGAAAATGATCTCTTTGATTTGAACATCGATCTGACATCAGTGTTGATTTGGTAATAAAGGATTTTGTGTTTAATTTAACGAAAAATTTAGTCACTTAACATGTGAGTTTTTCAGCAAATTGAAAATATACTTCTCCTATAAACTCATATTCACAAGAATTCTCATTTTCAACTGTCACTATTTGATATATCAAATAGCACTATAATATATAAATATCATTATTTAAAAATATACGTAATTTTAAAGAATAAAAATATCTTCGTCTTGTATTCTTTTTTTAATTTAGTCATATATGTATTCAAATTGCATCAAGTTGGACCCAAATTGCCCAGAAATAGCACCAAATGGCACCATTTTAATCATGCCTTAGTTTGTATGCTTCAGGTGCACTGTGCAATTCAAATTTATTTTTTTTAAATTACATAAAATATTACTAAAAAATAGCACATATTATTTTTAAAAAATGTATCCTTAATGATGTAACTTGTGTAACATTTCTGTAATAAATAATATAACCATTTAAAAATACATTTGAGTTGAACTGTATATCTGGTGACAAGAGACCCACTCTTAATCATTTTGCCCAATAAATTTCTGTTTTTAGAAATGGTCTCAGTTTTTTTTTTAACTTTTCCATATTAATCTTAAATTTATTTCAAATGGTATCATAAATACAAAAATATAGTACGTGACTTTGATTTCAACCTCCACAATGCAGCATCTCTTTTTACGATCTCAAATACATATTTATAAGTTAAAATTAAAACTATTATCAAGACAATGATATCACTACAATTAAAAGTTACATCAAACAATAAGAAATTAGCATGCGCGACAATATTAATTGTTTTTTCCCAAAAAAAATAAAATAAAATTAGGATTCATCGCTTGTCCCTTCAACAGAAAGTTGTTTCAGCCATTCAAATGTTCGGTGATGCGACATGTGCTTTTTCTTGAGCGTCTGCGGTTTGATTTCCTCAACATTCTCTTGTTGAAGCGCTTCCACGTCGTTCTCACTAGCGCTTCTCTTGATAATGACGACTTTTGTAGCAACTGTATCAACCGCATCCATCGAACACTTGCATCCGCCTAGAAAACCCCTCGCTTTCTTCTTCGATTTTGAGCTACTGACGGAGCTGCAATTGCTATCGCTGCTGTTACGGCTCCCAAAGTTCTTGCAGTTAGTGCGGGTTTTGAGATCGTGAAGCGCGATTTCCGGCGGCGTCGCGACTAATCCCAGCCGCAGGATGCTCCATACCGATGATTTTCCCACGGAATTTCTACGGTTTGATGCGGTTGTTCGTTGATTTGAGAAACTGAGTCTCGGCGATGGGCTCGGGTGGGAATGGAATTGGTTGCGCGGCGGTAATCCGGGTCTGGAATTGCGGTGGCCGGAGCCGCCGGTGGCGGAGGAGCTGCCGCTGCTGGTGCTGCTACTCCGGCTGGAAATTAGCCGACCCGAGTAGTAATGGTCCATGGACTCGGATCTGGAGACGGATCGGCTCGAATATTGTAGCGATCCTTTGTCCGAGCTAATCGAGTGGCGCAACGGCAGAATTTGGCCCTGGAAGAATACCTCATCAGCGGCGCACATTTCCGATTCTTTTGAGAAAGAGCAGAAATCGAATTCCTCGTGAGTTACCGCCTCGTTTTCCTGCCCCTGATCTTCGTCTCTGTTTTTCCCTGTTTGATGAATTAGAGGGAGATCGCTTAACGAGAGCGCTTCATCATCATCATCATCGTCTTCAATTTCTACTGAATTCTCAATAAAATTGGGGATTTCGCATCTTCGATCAGCACATTTTTCCTCCATGTTTAATTAAATGCAAATGGAGCAGAATTGGGTCAATTAATTTGGGTGGAGTGTTCAAATTTGGGTATGAGGAGGGAGGAATAGGAGTGGGGTTTTATACGTGAGGTAGAAAGTGGGTAGAGAGAGAAAGAAAAGTAGAGAGAGAAGTGAGTGCAGGCGACACAAATTTGATGTGCGTTTGTTTGTTTGTTTGTTTGTTTGTTTGTTTGTTTGTTTGGAGTCAAGAGAGCTATATTGGATACCTAAGGCAGCCGGCCCCTCACTAACCTTTTTTAACCTCAGCGTGACACTCTTTACTCATTCCTTCAAATCATTATTCTCAATATATCAAATTTCAAATGATTTCTCTCTTTTTAATAACATGCATGGTCGAGTGATTTGAAAGTCATACAAAATATCTTGTTAATTGCAAAAACCCCAATGTTTTTTTTGTACCGATTTGTTATATGTTTCTTTTTATTATAATAGTGTTTATACAAAGTCAGTCAGTCCATTTTGAATAAATTAGTAAGAACATAATTATCATTTTGAATCAAATGTTTGACTTGCATTTATCTGCATATTTAAGTAATTTTAGAGGTAAATTTGGAAAAATGCATTTAATTTATATTGTAAAATGTAAATGAAAGATCAAAACATCAATTAATTTTTTAACTGAAGAGAGTAATTAATTTATTCTTCATAAAAAAATTGATTTGTGATAACAAATCAAATTAGATATATTTAGTTATCTATTTTGGCCTCATTTGGTTCGTAAATTATCTTATCTAATTTGATGTTTGGTTTAATGGACAAAAACCCAA
>JAPKLY010000107.1:866133-1049105 GCA_026898435.1 Prunella vulgaris | reverse complement strand
AGAATTTGCACAGTTTCCTTATTTGGACGTCCCACACAAATTTATACACTACTAAAAAAGAAATATTAATTTGTGTGCATACTCACAAATAAATACACATATTTACTTATATGCAACTATTTTATATATTAAATATATTTTTCTTAAAAAATATGCTGTCTTATAGGGTGTAAATTCCTACCAGACGGATGGAGTACGTATATAGTAATATATGGGTAATTGGGGTAATACAATAAAACAGTATATATCGATGACTAAAATTCAACCAGCCACCAAACGCCGGCATCAGTGCAGGTGATAATAATGTATATATATTTTAAGTTTTATTTTGTAGTTTATAAAAACTTTAAAATTATTTAAAAATTTATAAGAATTTAAAATATTTTTTTACAGTTTATAAATAAAAAATTAAAATATTCTATACTTATTTTCCCTGTGGCTTCTATTCATACCCAACCACTCCATCTTGAACCGCCGTTACTCATCACTTATCTCTATGTTAACATAAAAAGTACTATAAATTATTCTATATTGTGATTAAAATTTTAAAATATTTATTATAAATAACAAAAATCCATTTATCAATTAATAAATGATTAAAAAAATTATAAATTATTTAAAATAAATTTAGTCCAAGAGATTATAAATATATTACAAATTAAAAGAGATGTTTTTTATCATCTATTATCTCCCTGCCTAAGTAAAAACAACACAAATGGTGATATTAACAAACATAGGACCTCGCTCGTATTAATGATAATCTTTTACAAGCTTAAGTTAGTAAGATCTGGCCACTTGATGTGAAGAAAGATCAGACGAGTTTGTATGCTATGAAATCTGATGTGATATGACAAAGAAAATAACGAGATAAATAATATATAAAGATTTATAGTTGTTGGAAAACTCAACTTTTATATTCTTTTTTTAACTGATTAAATAGCGGTAACATCAATACCTTAGGGTACGTTTGTTTTGGGATTAAGAGGGTCGTGGGAAGTCATGACTTTGAAATCCTGAGATGTGAAAATCTTGATGAGTAGTAAAAGTGTGTGTTTGTTTTGGGATTTTAGTAGAGTAGGATGTTACTTTATGTCAAATCAAAGTGTGATAATGATTGATTTTATAGGTATAATAGGTAATTTATGAGTGTTGTGTTGAAAAGAGTAATAATAGGTTTAATAGGTATTTTTAGATGTGGATTGAGTTTGAGATGTGAAATCCGGATGTTACATCCCAAACTCGTGTAGAGACGTGATCGCAAAGTCCTACGTCCATCCGTGCTAGTCCCAAAACAAACATACCCTTAAAAATCTTGATTTAAAGTGTCAGCACTTTGCTAAAGTTATCTCCTTTCAAGGAATTCATATAATTTGAAATTTAGGGGCCGTTTGGTATAATTGTAAGAAATGGAAAGGGTATAGGAATGAAATGAAAATTATAGTTTATCATATAGCTGAGTTATGGTTGATTCCTTGGTTTTTGGGAATCAAAGTCATAGTAGAGTCATTACAAACACACACTATGACTTTGATTACCATTACTCACCCCAAAAGTATCCAACCAAATAGCCCCTTGGATGAGTTATATATAATCCTCTTACAATCTATCTTTCAATTAATTGTAACTTAACTTACACGATCTCCTTTAAATTACTAACACTCGAGGTAAGGTTTGGAAAAAAAATGGTTTTCAACTAAGTGAGATCTCTCTTATAGAGTTTAGCCTTGAAGATAAGGCGAGAATATCTCTCTAAGACTTGAATGAGTGCTCGTGATCCCAAAAAATAATTTCGGGGCACTAAGAAGTGAAACCTTAAGTACATTAACCGATAGAGTTCGTCTGATATGAAATTTTATAAGAAAGCTCATTCTCTTCTTCCACAGGTGGATCCGCATATCAAATAGAGAGGTGCCTCTGATACCATGTATTAAGACTTAACTCTATGCTTAAAACTCAAGTTGTAAGTGAGATGATTGTCCAGGCTTATAAGCCCACCCAAGACCACACTTACTATCGATGTGGGATATCTTAATACTCTCCCTCACGTGAGAGACTCATCAAACTCGACACATGATTCCACAGGTGGATCCACACATTGAGTAGGTGACTCTGAAACTTAACAAGAAATTACATTAATTGCTTGAAATTTTTACCATACAAGTTCAACGTTTTAGGCAAAATATTAGAAAACTTATTTTTTACCATGTAGTAGTTATGCTATTATTTGTAAAAACTAATACTATTTCTTGTAAAACTAATATTATCGTTTATACTGACTAATATCATTAATACTAATGATGCACGGTACATAAAGTGTACATATACTACATTCTGAACGATTAATTATAAAAGCAAGCATGGGTTTTACTTCAACATCTCATTAGAAACTTGAGCACTCAATCATATATATTAAAAGTACATGAAATAAGGTTTAATGTGATCAACGTGCACGAATAATGTGTCTTTTGCTTCTCTTACAAGTGTTGCATGATTATAGTTAGAGAAACATGATTGTTAAGATTCACCATCATATGCTTAAATATATATGGAAAGAACATGATAAACCATATAGCACATGTAGTGTCATCAATGATATTTATTATGTAATACTTTCTCTGTCCCATATAAATTTGCACATTTATTTTATTTGAATGTCCAATATATATACGAAGAAAAAAAATTTATTTACAACCTTCACCCTAAAAAAAAATAACACATATTTATACAAATGCTAGCTATTACTTTATTTAGTATATCCATATTTTTACTGTACAAATTTATGTCGAAAAATAAATTAACCAATAAACTCAAAAGACAATGAAATTTCTCATGTAATTTAATTTATGTGAGAAAATAGATTACCACCATGAAAAATCGAATGGAAATTGATTAAAAAGTCGGAGCCATGAAAAATCGAATGGAAAGTGGGAGCCATGAAAAACCGATGTTGTAATTAAGGAGCCACAGAAAATCGAAACCATAATTAATTGAACTAGTTGAGTTTGGGGGTTCGATTCCGGCAGCGAGACTCTGGTTTGGACAGTTCGACGGCGAGGCTCTAGGTTAGAACATCGATTCAACCAGTGAGGCATTGGTTTGGGGCTTCGACTTCCATGGCTTAGACGTCTGAGGAGAGATTTTCTTGAGCACCATATTCATCATGAAAATATATTAGACCTCCGAAGTGGGATTTATTTTCTAGGCGTGGAATTTGAATTGTAGTTAAATGCAGGAAATACCTACTCACCGTGAAAAAAAAAAAAAAAAAACTTTCTGGCGTTTGGTAGGCCACAAATTAAGCGATTTTTTTAGGGGCTTTTCTGTGATACTAAACACACCTTCAATGTATTAACTAATAAATATTTTTTAAACAATTATCTTTTAATCTTTTACAATTATATATTACTTTGCACAAAAACCAATAACCTACCATATACTACTAATTAAATAAATATTTTTCTTAAATAAAAAATATGTGTAAATGCACTGAATGGAGGAAGTATTATTTTGCAAAATGTGAAATATTATAACTAATGATTAAAAGAAGAAGTACAAACAATCGGCCCAAAAATGAGCTTCAATATCTATATCATTGTGGTCATTATTTCGAGCCACCTGAAAAAAATGGACTTACATGGTGAAATTAATCCCTTATAATAAAAAAAAAAAAACTATGTAAAGTGTTGATCCATCAGAAAGTGAATAAACTAACTATTGTCCTCCGTGGCGGTTGATTGCATGGATAGCACCGGGGAGTTGAGCCTGAGGATTGGCGGCGGCGGCACCGGTGAGGGTTGGAGCGTCGGTGGTGGTGGCGGCGCCGCGGCCGGGCTGGGGCTGAAGGTGGCCCTGAGTGCCGTAGCCTTGTTTCTTGTAGTCCTCCAAGTCCTTGTACTGGGTGTACGGACTTGTATCCACGGGCAGCCCTTCTAAATTCCCTTTCTTTTCATTCTCCATCTTTTTGCATGCAGCTTATTTTTGCTACCTAGGCTTTGATTTTCATGATATTTTATCTTGTTTATAATTAAAGGTGTAAAATTTTGAGAAAATGAAGCCTAAGCCTACGTGATACCCATCATTTTTTTACTTGGTTAATGCATATATATAGTATGCGATACATAATGACAAATATAGTATATATGTTTGAAGAGTATATATAGTGTAAAACTTGTTTATACTGGAATTAATTTGCATTTATTTATTTTTAAGTAGAACAAATTATATTTTTTAATAAAACAACTTCAAGTCATCATATTATTCAACTCGTATTTTCTTCGGTGTAAAAAATTAATATTTCTATAACTTCAATGAAAATAATTATATCCTTCCATTAAACAATTCATACCGTTCAATTAAATTTTACGGTGAAACTTATTCACACAGTATGGTATCTATATATCGAAACAAAGTTTAAATATAATTGGAGATTTAACTTGATGTAATTGAAATTAGTTAAAAAAATTGTTTGAGAGTGGGTTGGGTTGGGGTATTTTATTGTAAGCAAAATTTAATCTATTGGTTGGGTTAAAAAGGCCTAGATTTAGGTTAATTGGGTGGGTTGGGCTGGGGTTTTTAACTGTAGGCCCATGTTATATGCACCTCTTCTATAGGTAGTACACCCACCCAAAAAATTAGAAAAGAGGTAACTATAGAAAGACTTAAACTATCCATTGAACCCTAATTTCTATCCACCCTTCCCGACATAATATCCTGCAGCCACAAGGCCCACGACTATGCAACCACTGCTTCCATATGCGATGAAACATAATAAGAAAAAAAGGGAAAATTTACAAAATGTTTCACAAAATTAACAATAATTACCAATCGGTTCTGTGCAAAAAAAAAAATTACATTTCTGTGCAACTATTATGAATTAATTTATAAATATAATCACTTTTTGAACCAATATGCAAATACAAAAAAAAAATACAATTATAAAGAAACAATAGTAGAAAAAAATAAAAATACAATATTAAAATAACGTGGAGAAAAATAAAAAATTTCAAATTTAAAAAAGTCGAAAAGAAACTAGTGTTAGGATGAAAAATGTCTAGCCCAAATTTTAGAAAAATATTTCAAAAATGGCCTAAAAATACTTTTTTTTTTCGAAAAAGTTTCTAAATTTTTAAAAAGAAAACTGAAACTCCATAAATATGAGTTAAAAATTTCAAGAGATTTTGACAAAAAATATCGAAAAAATATTTTAATTCGATTTTTTTATGAACAAATAAGAAGCAAATGGCAATAAATTCAAAAAAAAATCTCAAAATCTAAAAATCTAAAAAAATTTGCCAATCTGAAAATCATATGAAATCCAACTTTGAATTTTTTTCTTAAAAGATCATATCTGACTCTTTAAAAAATAAAATAAAAATTTAACAACTGTTTAAGGATAATCGAAAAAGCAAAACGAAGAACACATAATTTGTTGACCCAGTTCACCTGAAAGACTACATCTGGGGACGTACCAAGCCAGGAGATTGTTCCACTATTCTGTATATGAGATCCCTTTAAATAGGTTACAAACTAGGGTTTACATGAATATAAGATACAGAATAAAAAGACTAAACTACCCTCCTATCAATTACTTTTGATGAAGGCACATAAATGTAATTTCCTTCAACACTCCCTCTTGTGCCAAATCAAAAGGATAAATGGTGCATTAATGTTGTCTCGATAAAAACCTTGCCAAGTAACATACATGTAAGAAAAATAAACATTGGTCGAAGGGAAATTGAGTTGCAACGCACCTATGTTAAGACTCCCCCTGAAGTCTACACCTCTCAACTGATAGGTACATCTATCAAGTGAGTTCAGAAAGTTTACACATCCCAATTCCTTTATGATGTTTCTCAAAAGTTATCTTGAAGATTATGTAAATAATTCAGCCACATTTGCTTTAGAGCTTACTTAAATTACTTGAATCTTGAGCGAAGATTGTTGTCGCATGTTATAGAAAAATTTCGGTGATATATACTTTATATTATCACCTGTATAAACAGTTTCATCTGTTCAGTGCATACAATATATAAACATATGATCTTTAGTAATAGAACTCAAATCACCGATTTCTTGAATGTGTGATGAGACTATACTAAATACACTCACAAATTGCTTCGTGTAAGGTACTAATCTCTAGATGGCTTAAAGAGATAGCTATCAAAGTTTTCTTAATTGATGCCCAAGATATCACCATGTTTCTCATGGTAAATACATGATCAATTTGGGAATATTCATGTGGTTAACATATAACCAACATTAGTAGAACCAAATAACATATTATTTGGTGTATAAGTGTATAGGATAGCATCAAATATTTTCTTAAGGGTTGCAATTTCATCTGCAGTACTTTCAATATTTATATATAGTAAATAACATGCCCATGTCACTGGTTTCTTTTAAGTATCAAAGTACATTCTTGACACTATTCCAATGATATTTGTGTTGGTCCTGTAATAAATTTAGTTCATATAAGTTCATTGAGAAAGTAATACCTAGCCGAGTATATTGAGCTAAGTACAATAATGTGCATATTGCACTTAAATAAGGAATTTCAGTTCCTAATATCTCTTCGTCATTTTGCTTTGGACGAAAGGGATATTTCTTTACATCCAAACATCGGCCGATCACGAGAGTGCTAACATAATGCATTTTATCCATATTAAATCGCCTGAACATCTTTTGGACATATGCAGACTGGTGGATAAGTATCCACAAACTCAATAAAGTTGAGTTTTCCCAAGATCCTTTATCTTAATAATTTTAATTAGTTTCAGGATTTCTCTTATTACATTAAGAGTACCTATGTTCATCCATCAACATAAGTATCATAATCGCAAACCCAAAACTCATTTTCTTTATAAATACGAAGGGGCATTGTTTTTTGTTGTTGTAACTTTTCCCAATCAAGTAGTCACTTGACTTGGTTAATAGAACGTCATCAGACACTTTCATATATATCTCTGAATTAAGATCCCCATTGAGATATACAGTAACCATATTCATAAGCTGCATTTCCAATCCTTCGGATGCTACTACGCTAATTAAGTAGCAGAATGTTATAGCATCCATAATAGGAGAGTATGTCTCCTCATAATCTATTCCAGAGCGTTTTGAGAAACCTTGTGCTATAAGGCAAGTTTTCTATATCAGGACCATATATTTCTCATTACGCTTTATGACAAATAGTTATTTATGTCCTATAGGCTTTACACTTGGTCGGGCTAGCACTACCGGACCAAATACCTATAACTTTGTCAGAAAATCAAGTTCTACCTGGATTGATTCTTGTATTTAGGCCAGTTTGCTCTTGTTGATATTCTACAACTGAGCTTGGTTCGATTTCATTGTGCTCTATATTTTCTTGAGCAATAGTATAACTAAATACATCACTAATCTGCGTGCAATGTCTGTCCATCGACTCATATGCACTCTCATAATTAATAGAGATTTTCATTCTCTGGAATCATATTAAACATCGGAGCGTCCTCCAGTGATGATTCTTGGACATAACTATAAACAAAGATGATCTCATAAGATGTATTTTTGACATTGATGATCAATGAATTGAATTGTGCCACACCTACCATTCCTTCCTTTGGGTGGTGTCAATCGAACCAGGTGACCTCCCCCTTTTCCTTTTGGGAGCCACGTCCTCAACCACACTTCCACCAAATATGGTTGCAACACCTACCTTGCAGTCACATTTGCAGCTGATATGTATGACCTAGTCACTTTAGCAATATCAATTAATGCATAAGGCATCGAATCTGTTACGTTCTGGATATTTATTATTTTACATCACTTTCTCATTGTGAAGTTTTGGGGATCAAATGAGACAAAGTAAGAATCGACCACGATACTTCCTGTCGTTCCCATAGAAAATTCTTTTTCTTATCTCCCCCTAACGACAGGAAGACTGTCTCATTTAAGTGACAACCCGCAAATATAGCGGTAAATTGGTCGTCTGTCAAAAGGTTCTAAGTAGCGGATAATTGTTGGAGATTCATATCCAACATAAATACCTAAACGTTTCTGGTGACCCATTTTATTGCGCTGTGGGGACGCACTACTGCACTAGGCACATATGTTGCACAACCAAAGATGCGTAAATGTAACATATCAGGCTATATCCAGTTACCAACTGGGACGCAGATAATGATTGTGCACAGTGGGTCTAGAACGAATAAGTTAAGATGCATGCAGTATTGCTTAAACCCATAAAGAGGAATGCATGTGGGTGCGCATAACCAATGCATTAACCACCATTTATTTTCTTTTGATGGTGGCCTATGCGAGACCAATTTATGTAGCACATGGGTATCAAGATGCTTTACATTGATCCTGATTTATATGCAATAATCATCATATGCTTTTGATGTAATAATGTATTGTAATTAGGGTGGTGAGCCCTAAAATATGTACTTTGTGCTAAGAGTTTTGCATGCATAATGTCTTGTGGACATTAAAGTAACATGTGACCCGTATGTCAAAATATAATCCAGTACCATAAAATACTTGAATGAACCGCATTCTGGATTAATTAATCCACAAATATCATCATGTATCTTGTGTAAGAATGAAATATTTTATTTTGTATCTTTAGCATAAATAGATCTCAATGTTACTTTTGCTAAAGAGTAAGCTTTGCAGAATGAGTGACTTGCCTTTAAAATTTAAATAAAAATTTAACAACTGTTTAAGGATAATCGAAAAAGTAAAACGAAGAACACATAATTTGTTGACCCAGTTCACCTGAAAGGCTACATCTGGGGGCGTATCAAGCCAGGAGATTGTTCCACTATTCTGTATATGAGATCCCTTTAAATAGGTTACAAACTAGGGTTTACATGAATATAAGATACAGAATAAAAAGACTAAACTACCCTCCTATCAATTACTTTTGATGAAGGCACATAAATGTAATTTCCTTCAACAACAACAGTTATTTCAGACCAGCAATTATCTTTGATTGAGTATTAGATTGATTCTATAAATCTTCACATGCAAGAGAGAGAGACTAAGGGGACACTTATTTCAAATTCTTCAAAAGTAATGAGAATACAATTTTATTTTCCTCTTTTATCCTTACATATGTTAAATGAGAGTATATACAATAATTACTATGTGTATATTATCATTCTTATTACCATTGGAGAGAGAGAGAGAGAGAGAGAGAGAGAGAGGGTAAAAATAATATTTAGTGGAGTGAGTTTTTATCATATAATTTAATTTATTGGTTGGGTTAAAAAGGCCTTAGTATTGGATTTGGGTTAATTGCGGAATAGTTAATAGCTCAGGTTATAGGCACTAGCATTTTTCGAAAATATACTATTCGGATGAATATATTACCTTTTATTTCGTAATATTTTTAGAATTCTTTTTCGAACATAGTGTAAAAATAAAAAAATGATTAATTTTTTTTATCGAAAATTTGTAAAATTTTCAAAAAAGAAAAAGTGCCAAACATTTTTAAGGATTGTGTATATTCCAAAAAGACTAGTGTCCGGGCCATAGTTAATTTAAGGCCCTTGTTACTTAGACACCATTTTGTGGAAGGTACGCCCCAGTGAATAGAATATTTTACTGTAAATTACTGCACCCATATTAATTTTCTGCTTTTATAATATTTCATTAGCCACAACTATATACCCCTCCAACATTATTAGATATCCTCGTCCAAAATATATTTATTCTATTTTTTATATATCTTTGTCAAAATTTATTTAATATTTCAACAAAAATGTGTGAAATATATGTTTGGAAAAATTGCAAAAAATATTATTTTAGTAAATATCTGTCAAAATTTAGTTAATATTTTAATAAAAGAGTAAGTCTCTTGTGCACCAGTTACACCGTGCAATTTAAGTTCATTTTTAAAAAGTTACACAAAATACTACTGAAAAGTTACACAAATTATTACTGAAAAGTTACACTATTAAAGATACACTTTTCAGTAATAATTTGTATAACTTTTCAGTAGTATTTTATGTAACTTTTTAAAAATGATCTTGAGTTGCACAGTGTAACTGATGCATACAAGACTAAGTCTTAATAAAAATATAGCGAAAATAAAATTTATACATTAAAAGAGTGTGTATCTAATTAGTATGGAGGGGTATATAGTCTATGCCTATTTCATTTTACACAACTCAACAAACACTCTCTTCCACAATTCCTTCTATACAAAGAAAAATAAAGTAAAATTGCAAACTACCTCAGCTCAAGGTTGTAAACGAATCGAATATCATAATTTTGTATTTGTATTTGAATAATAATCGAATCGAATATTTGTAAACGAATTCGAATTATAAAATTTCGAATACGAATATCATAATTCGAATATGAATACCTAATCGAACCAAGAGTGTTTGATTCATTTACAACCCTCGAGTGATAGTTTAAAATATAGATGCATATGATATCTAGATTATTATCTAATGAGCGTACATCCTTAAAATAATAGTAATTATAGTAGCCATAAATTTCTAATGGTCTATAATATTAAAATAATAATAATAATTTCAATAATTATACTAACTATTATCATTATAATATTTATAAAAAAATATTTAATCGAATATTTACGAATATTGAATCGAATATCATTATTTTGTATTCATATTTGAATAATAATCGAATAGAATATTTGTAATCAAATTCGAATCATAAAATTTCGAATATCAAAATTCGAATACGAATACCGAATCGAATCAAAATTATTTGATTCAGCTGCCGCTTTTCACAGTCCACTGCCAAATTCCAGTAAAAAAATACAACAAAACTAAAATAAAAAATAGGGCACAATTTTGAAAAATAAATAAAAAATTTAACTTTCAAATTATTTTTTCAAATATTATGCACAATTAAAAAAAATTGAAATCATGTCTATATCTCAACAAATCAGAGTTGAAATTTTACAAATGTAAAAACAAACAAAAAGACATGCGAAACAAATTTACACTGCATCATCATCTTTCCGAAGTCATTTCATTAAACCAAAATTTACAAATATTCATAAGAAACAATAAATAAACATTAAACAGTATCCTAAAATTATATACTTTAACATAATTTTATCAAAAAATTAATAACTTACATATGCACATTCTTCTTACATCCTATTCTTACAATATTGATCAAATAAAAGTATATTAGGAATGAATAGAGGACTTTATTCAAGTGGATAATTTTATTTTTATTTTTATTTTTGAAAAAATGTGAATGATGAAATGTAAGAATTCAACCAATTAAATGATCAAATGTATGAATTCAACAAATGTATGAATGATGGACTAAGTGAATAAAGTGGATCACTCACAAGTCACAATAGCAAATTTGAAATAAAAATAATCTTGTAAGGATATTTACATTGTGAGTTATGTGAAAATTATTGCCAGAAAGGAGTTCCGGAATATGATGGTGGATGAAATTTAAAATTATTAAGAAAATAAATTACAAAACTTCAGCAAAAATTATTCAGCTTTTACACTGTAGATGATTTATTTTCAGAGATTACTTACTACCTCCGTTCCATTATAAGTTGCTCATGTTGTCATTTTTGTCCGTCCCACTATATATTGCTCATTGTTTTTTTATCTTTTTTGGAAATTACTATTCACTTTTTTTTATTATTTTCAATACTTTTTACGCTATTTTCATATTTTCCATTACATCACTTATAATTTTTTCACTTTTTCCATCACATCACTTATATTTTTTTACTTTTACCTTAATTCGTAAGTTCAAAATCAACGAGCAATTTACAGTGAGACGGAGGGAGTATAAATTATTGTCCATATAATTTTACCAAAGCTCTTAGAATCAAACATCAAACTTTTTTATCCTTCAAAGAAAACATCAAAGTCTTTTATTGGGCTATTCTTTCAATTATCACTAAACTAAGCCGGTGAGTCGGTGACATTGAAACATTCAGAGGGTGTGCTCATGTGACGTTCAATTATATCATATTGCTCATTTTATTTTCGTAAAATTTTAGTTTTGTATGCACTGAATGCATGCACTAAATGCGCTATATATTTTAAGTATATTTTTAAGAAGCTATATTATTTATTATTAAAATTTTAAATATATTATTATTAAAAACATATTTTTTAATTTTTAGTAATAATATGTGTGATTTTTTAATAATATTTTATGTAATTTTTAAAAATGAATTTAAGAATAGTCTTAGGGGTTGTTTGATTGGAGACTTTTGTAGGTGAGTAATGGTAATTAAAATGAGTGTTTATGTTTGGAATGAATATACTAACTATGACGATCATTCCATAGTTCTTACTTCTTTCAATTTTCGGAAAGGGCCCCTTGCTCTTTGTAAAAATAACTCAGTCCACATAGGATTGCAATGCTTAAATGGGTTCCTTTCTAAAAGTGTCACAAAAGCATTTAGAGAGAGATAGGGGTGGCAAAACGCCCCGCCCCGTAGCCGCCCCGATCTGCCCCGCCCTGAATGGGTCAGTCCCGCCCCGTCCTGAGAATGGGGCAACCTGCCCAGCCCCGCGCATGGGGCAGAGCAGGCATGAGTTTACAATTTTACTGCCCTGCCCTACCCCACCCCGTCCCGCAAAATATTATATACTAAATAATATATATTATTTATATATAAATACTATATTTTATATAAAATAAATATAATAATATCAAACACTTTTTATTTATTATTATTAAACTAATATAATCAGAAATTATATATAAGACATTTTAAATTATGATCTAAACATTAATAATTAATATCTAAATTGTAAGATGGTTTAATTTCTTGGTTTTTGAATATAATGTGCTGAACATGATTTATTATTTATGTTGAATATGATTTAATGGATATATCTAAATTATATATATATATATATATTAAATTTTAGTATATGAAGTATGGGGCAGAATGGGACAGGGCGGGGCGGATCTGCCCCGCGCAAAGCAGGTATGGGGCAAAACATACTGCCCCGCGATGGGGCATGGGCGCTGGACAGACATGGGTATTTAAATACCCGCTCTAACCCATTGCCACCCCTAGAGAGAGATGTACCATCATCTGCTTTATTAAACAAATTCAAAATAAGTGTGATTACCAATTATTAAGATTCTCACACTTGTGCATTTAATTATTAAGATTCTGACACTCACATGTTCATATCATGTCAATCAGACCAAAGTCAAAATGTAGTAATAAAATGTCTTTTGATTTCTCTTAACAGCATCAAACAGAGTGGCTTGTGGAACATAATTTTGAGATGCCATTTTTAAATATTTTAAATTTACGAACGTAATTTGTGATGATAATTTTTTGTTTAAAATAAAATTAGAGCTGTACACATTACATTTTCACTTTCCGCTCAACCACATTAAAACCAACAACAAATTTAAACTTGGTACTAACATAAATAAATATATAGTAATTTGAACACCAAAACTCACACCCTTTGTGCGAGCCATTCTCCCCATTTTGCCCCTCTACATCCAACTAATTGCCACTGGACTCCCCACCACATGCTTCCCATCGGACCATTCTACCCTCCCAAACTCATTCGTATTCGAGGGCATCGATGTGGCACTGAATGTTACAACATACGTTTTCTTCTCATTTGTTTCACTGAAACTCAAACTCTCAGGGTTCACTGACATCTTGACTGAATTGCTCGTCAAAGAAATCGAGACCTTGTAGGTCCCAGGGGGCCCCACATTGGTGAGTGTTCTGGTGTGCTTCACCACACTGGATCCACCCTCTGTTTGGAAGATCACGGCGAATGAGGGGTAATTCAGGTCATTCACACTGTAAGCTTTGTCACCCGCGCAGGTGAAATTTCTCCTGGCTAAGCTGTTGATTTGGGCAGAGGTGTAATTCAATGCGCACAGGAAATTCAAATAGTCATCTGCGCCCAGATCGTAGACCAATCCCGGGTTGAGGGCAGATACGGGGTCCACGTGTCCCGCCCCGTGATCGAACGGCGTCGATGGCTTCCCTGTTGAAACGTCTTGGATCAGTTTCCCATTCTTGTAAGCCGTGTAAGCCGTGGTCATCAGAGCCGACCGGATCGCGGCTGGGCTCCACTCCGGGTGAGCCGACTTCAGCAGAGCCGCCAAGCCGCTAACGTGAGGGCACGACATTGAGGTGCCCGAGATTATGTTGAAGCCCACGCGCCGCCCGTCCTCGGCCAAGCCGGTGGGTCCAACCGCGCCGGACCAGCCGGCGAGGATGTTGACCCCTGGCGCGATCAGGTCAGGTTTTAGTATTTCTGCGGTGATTGAATTCGGTCCCCTCGAGCTGAAGGCGGCAACCACCGGCGACGGCTCGATTCCCACCTTTGTTCCTTCAAATAAAATGGTGGCCGTCGGATTGGAATCGGAAAACACATACTGCTTGATTGTGTCACCCGTTGTCTCCCCAACGGCGGCGGCGGGGAGTAAGTGGGCGTCGGCCACCAGCTCCTCGCCGTTTGCAGCGGTGTTTGTCAAAACCATGCCGACGCCTCCGGCGGCCTTCACTACCGACCCCTTCTGAACCCTAGGATTAACCCCACGATCGCACAGCACTAATTTACCACGAACCTGCTCCGACATAAGCGAACCGGTCATACAAAGATTCCCATTGGTGGCGTTGCTGACATTTCCGGCGTAAACAATCGGAAGCAATTTTCCAGGCAACATATCGCCTTTGAAAAGCGAAACACCGGTAAAGTTTTTCCCGTTGCCGAGGCTGACGAAGGCGGGGAAGTCCCGATCAAGGGTTCCGGCGCCGACGGTTATTATCCAAGGAGCCACGTTGGACAGACTGTACGCGTTGGGGCCCGCATTTCCGGCAGAGCAAGAGACCAAAATGCCCTTCTCCATGGCCGCAAAAGCTCCCATAGCAACACTATCCCGGTAGTAATCGGACATTCCACCCCCCAGCGACATCGACAGCACATCAACAGCGTCCTCAATCGCTTTCTCCATCGCCGCCAGTATATCGGAGCTGAAGCAACCGCCGATCCAACAAACTTTGTACACAGCAACCCTCGCGCGTGGCGCCATCCCACGCGCCGTCCCGGCGGCGTATCCGAACAGGCTCGCGCCGGAGACAACAGATCCGGCGGCGGTGGTCGACGTGTGAGTCCCATGGCCGTCGTCGTCACGCGGAGATCTCGATTCCTTCGACTCATCAATCGGGCCCAGAGTCGCTTCATAGCCTTTCGCAAAGTACCTCGCACCAATCAACTTCCTGTTACAGTGAGATTTAGTGAAATTCGTTCCAATTTCACATTCGCCCCTCCACGAACTCGGCACTGGCCCGAAGCCCGAATCATCGAAACTCGGGCTTTCGGGCCAAACTCCCGTGTCGAGAACTCCAACGATGACCTCCGATTTGGAGTCGGATTGCGGAAACATCGCTGCGTTCTGGTCAAGGCCCAGGAACGAAGGGGTCCGAGTAGTGTGGAGCTCGTACTTCAATTCGGGTAAAACGGACAGAATCCCGGGCCGGGCCTCCATCGCCTGAGCTTCCTCCGGCGTGAGCCTCGTCGAAAACCCGTGAATGACGTTGCTGTAGGTGTAGAGCATCTCCGCCGAGTCGGACACCGATTTGAGCGACGAGTCGTACCAGTGAGTGTGGTCGTGGAACTCGGCCGGCATTTCCGATTTCGCCATGTGAACGATGTACGTCCTCCTCTGCTCCGCCGCGGCGTGGCAAAGGGTGAGAAGCAACAAAACTCCGATGGACGAAAACTTAGCCATATCAGTTGTGGGGAGACAGTGGTAGTGGAGTGTTTGTACTATATAGCGCAGAGCGAGTGTACAGCTGTGAAACCATGCATAGGGACACCCTCTGTTGTCCTGTGCTGGTTTATATGCATGATTGAATCTGCTACAAAAATCAAAATCAAAATCAAATTAAAATAAAAAAATAAATAAAAAGATTGGTAAGTCGTATATCCATAAGTTATCGTAACAACAAAAACAAAAATAAAATAAAAAACTAAAGACCACGTAAAGTGTGTGAAATTGGAAATTGTATAAATGACCTTTGATCACGTGTGCTCAGGCTTTAATCCCACTCTCTTCAAGAAGCTAAAAATTGCATCTGCATTATCTCCTTTTTATCTTTTTGGGGTGGCAGAAGTAGATAGAGAGAGAACGGCCCAAATCCACTGTTTCTTTAGGGTCGAACGATCATATTCAGATTTGGACGATGGAAAGAGTAAATCTTAAGCAAGCATTAAGATTTAGTTGGTAAGTGAGTAAATGGGGAAATTTAATCTAGAGAGTGGGTGGTGGGTGGAGAGACGTGGAGGGAGGCGCTGACAACTAATTTCAACTTCCAACCAACAATATTTTTTTTCTTTTTTTTAATACTTTCTTTCTTTTATTTTAATTAATCTCCTTTTGTTTTTGTTTTTTGAAAAAAAAAAAATTGCAAGTAAAATTTATATTACAAAAATAATGTTATCAATAAACAAAATTTTCACCTAAATAAAATAAATTTACTTTAATCATTCATTCATACTTACACTTTCGAACCAAACTCAATATTATTTGCGGATTATTATGCCAATTTCTTATTGCTTGTGTTGTGTATTTATGCATATTAATGCTTGAAAAAAGTTACGGATCTATGTAAATTTAGATTGTGTTAGTTTTTCGATTCAAGCAGCGTGGCGTGGTGAATTTCAGTTATTGGAGATTTATTTTATCTAATTTTCTAAAATTGTTTGCAAACTTTTTAAAAAGTTTTGTTTTTAATTAATGTATAAAGACAAATTCTCACATGTATTGGTTGTTGCAAATTGATGCGTGTGTACATATACTGCTACTTCCGTCCCGAAACTACTTTCATAGTAGTTCTCGGCACGCAAATTAAAAAAAAATAAATATTTGAGTGTAAAGTTAAATAATAAAAGGGAGACAATTCAAAATACCCATTTTCAACTTTAAAAAATTTATTTTACCCACTTCAAATATAAATAACTTTTTCTATCCATTTTCAATTTCAAACAATCTTTTTTACCCATATGACCCATAAACATCATCATGACATCATCTAGTTATTTCATCCTATCCTACCCCACTCCACCCAATTTGATATTTATATTATTTAACATTATTAAATATTAATAAATAACAATGAAGTAGTAAAACATATAATTTTAATAAATTAACTAATTATAATATTTTTATCAAATTAACTAATTATAATATTTATATATATGTGATTATTTGAATTTTTTTATTTAGACTATTTTAATGTATAGTGAATATTAATGAATATTATAATATAAAAGTTAAATTTTAATGCAAATTAATGAATACTATAGTTTTTTAAAGTATATAAACATATTTAATTTGTGATGTTTGAAAGTATATCTATTAAAATTTAATTAACACCAGAGCATTATCCACATCAAAATTAGATCAAAAATTAAATCTCTACTGAATTGTCTTAATAAAAATTTAATTATAAACTTTAATTTTTATCAACCGCGTATCGAATCAGTGATTAATTAATAAATTTTTTATACAAAAATATTAATTAAAAACATAAAAATATTTGAAATAGATTAAAACAACATATGAATGATGGAGTAATAAACAAGATGATTAGTTGATTCCATATTGATTCTTCTACTTATTCACCTGCACAAATTAATTAAATATTAATTGATAAAATTATAGAATTATAGATAAATAAATTTCAATTATATATTGAATAACTTGTACTCTAATATTTATATATAATACAAAGTCAAACCTAACACCTATATGATAGTGTGATTATAAAGATAAAGTGGTCCCAACTTAAAGTTATTAATTTTTTTATACCCATTTTATAAGGGTATATAGGTCATATATTATGAAGTGGGTATAAAAAAGTTTTTAAGTTAGATGTGGGTAAAATAAATTTTTAGAAGTTCAAAATGGGTATTTTGTGATATTTTCACATAATAAAATATGAAAAATGTATTTTGTTGACTTTTGTGAGTGAAAAAGATTTTCTTTTTAGGTGTGTGAAAGAAGAGTTGAGACGTCCAAATAAGAAAAGTGTGAAAATATTTTTTGGACGGATGTAGTATTGATTATTTTTAAAAATAAGTAGGAGTATTAATTTTAAATTAGTTATGTGAAAGTAAAAGATACTATTATCACTTATTTGAACTAATGTGTATACTAACCTTATTACATGATAATATCATAAATAATGAAATTCATATATTTTTTATTTTTTGCTTTTTAATATAACTTTTTAGTCATAATAATCAGTATTCTAATTGTTTACATATATAATAAAATAATATATATATGATTAAATAATCATATTTGAGTTATATTAAAAAATAAAAAATTATATAATATTTTTACTACAACTTTATATTTTTAATCAATATTAAAAAAATTTGCATATTATTAGACGCTACGCTACATTAGTGTGTGTGTATATATATTAATTTTTGTCTAATTCTAAATAGATCAAAAGCCACCTATATTCGTCTTTGTTTACTGAAAAAGCAATGAGCAATAAGTTGGTATGTACACTTATGAAGAAACTAATATAAGTTGCAGTACGTAAGAATAAATTTCCATTATTGTTCAATTATAATTATTTATAGAATTTATGATGTGCCACAATTAATTAATTGCCACTGTTACTCCCAAATTCAGAAAATAACTAACCGACCTTGTTTGATATGTAGGGCTCATTTGGTTCGTAAGATAAAAGTATCTATCCGTAAAAAACATGCGGATATATATTTTTATCTTAAGAACCAAATGAGCCCGTAGTCTACCAATTGAGTAGCTAGGTTCCTATAAATTCAAATTCATCATAAATTGAAATTTTAAATATCAACACTTAAATGCTTGTGTATACTCCTCCTTCCAAAAAAATTTGCAATTATATTTTAAATAAAATAATAATATATAAATAAATATGTATAAAATTTTGAAAATGTGCACATAAATTATTTTTCTTTATTTAAAACAAGAAAAATATGCAAGTTATTCTAAATTGTAGGGAGTACTATTTCAAAAATAATTAATTATATTTGTTGCTCTTTTTAAAATGTTACAATAAAATAAAAATTTTGTTAGTTAAACAATGACATTTCACATGCTTAAATAGTGATTACTTGAATATACTAACTATTTATTTTAGAGTAGGTATTATGTGAGTAATACTCACCACAATAATTTCGTGAACGACATATTTTATTTCACGCAGCAATACATATTTCGGGGGTTTTTTTTTTAAATATTGTATTTTCTATTAATAGTTATGAAAATACGGTAATTTCCAAGTGGTTTATGTTTTTAAGCAAAAACGTGACTGGGGTTCACGTTTTAGCAAAAAACATGAACTCAGTTCACGTTTTATCTTGGAAAAGTCAACTCCGTTATGTATGTGGGATGGCCGTTTGATGACGTCGGAAAACGTGAGTGCAATTCACGTTTTACCCCAACATCCTCACACTCCTGTTTTAATTATATATATATAACGTATGTATTACGCCAATGTGAAGTGACTTGTCTCATTAAATGTGTTTTTTTGTACTATTAATTGCATGCTTTAATTGAATTTGACCCCTAAAAATTCGTGCATGTTGGGTTGCAATGAATGTCCCCCATTCTTAATACACTTAAGTTAAAATCACAACAAAATATATATACTCCCCACAGATTTTAAAATCACAACAAAATATATATACACTTATTTATAAGAGTATATTCGTTTTGAATTTTAAAACTGAATTTAAATTTTAAAATTTAAATTTTGCGCTAATTCAAATTTTTAAATCTGATTTTTTTTAAAAATTTAATACTAAATCCTATAAATAGTTTATATAGTCTATCAGTGTTAATAGTCATTCCATTGGATTCCTCCCCAGTTCCCACCTTGTTTTTTTTGCAGCCACTTGGCCAACACACCCACATGACTTGCAACCTTTCTGAATCTTACACTGCCTTTGATTCAATTTCACATTGATAATGATGTATTTTTTGTTTCCACATTGATTGCAACGGTTCTTAAATGCACCACCCAACAAACAAAATTTTCACTCCACTCCCCCTCACAATTTATATACTCCACTCCATCTTTCTTCAGCATACATATACATCAACTTCTACAAAATAATATATATTTCACCATCAACAATATTTACTTCACCATATTTTACAGCAACCAAGCCATGTTTCACTGCAACGACTAAGTATGTTATGCATTTTTTTATTTTAATTTTTTTATTATATTGTATTATTGAAACAATTTAATGTAATAATATGTTTTATTTTTGTTTTGCAGTTTGTGGTTGGTGGGTGACAATTTTCACCAAGAAGATATCAAAACACTTGTTCAAAAATTACAAGGTTTATTAATTTTATGCAATAAACGTATAATTTTTTCGATGTTTTAATTTAATCATTTTATGTTAATTTTGCAGTTTATAATTGGAGGAAATTTTCAATCAGAGAAGTGAAGCAATCATAACACCTTCAAAAATTAAAGGTTAGTCAAATTTGTGAAATAATTATATATTTTGTTGACATTATGACCTCTTAATTATATATATTATTGATATTATGCCCTCCCAAAGTCTTAGATATTCAATTCAAAATATTTTTTGGTCATGTAATTTTCAATAATACTTGAATATTTCTGCAGTAGTAATTTGAATATAATTTTATAATGTTGCATGTAATTTTATAGTGTTCAATGTAATTTGAATATAATTTTATAGTGTTGCATGTAATTTTAATATTGAGTTATTTCACAACGATTTGTCATCTTCAAGTTCACAAAATGTCGACATTATTTATCATTAATTAAACTAAAGATAGTTTGTACATGAATTTGTTTGTGTTTTACACTCATAACACAACACCCCTCTCCTCGTAAGAAATATCTTTCGAATTTTAAATTTTATATTTTTAAATATAAAATTCAATTATGTTCATTAATAGAATATTTTTGTTAATGTAAACACAAAAATGCATAGTAAATAATGGAAATGATATCACTATCACCATTTGAGTGGCTTGGAGCATCACATATATTTAGAAAGATTAATTATTAATTATTATTATTTTATGTCCAATAATCATGTGATCATTTTATAAAAAGAAATTTCAATATTGTGTAAAATTCATCCGTAGAACAGAATGTACACCCCACATTCCACTCCACTATTGTATGAGATTCAATAATATTAAAAAAAACAATTTTTTTATAATAAATTAAAATTTAAAAATATAAAAGTGATTAAATTTTAGAAAAGGTTAATGCAATATTTTTATATAAAAAATTGATTTAATACAAGAGAGGTTTTATTTTATAAGAGAATATATATTTTTAAATTTATTTGGGACCTATTTGAAATTTTCAACTATAGAAAAAATATAAAAGTTTATTCTTATTATTATAGATGAAATATATAATGTAAGGTTATTCTATATATATATATGTGTGTGTGTGTAGAATTAATATGTGTCTTATGTTATTTAATAGATGTCAACCTATCACGATATTAGAATTTATGTACGCTCTTTTGGGTCCATTGTCGGAGCAAGACGAGTAGATCGTACAATTGATTTTTACGATCTACTCGATGTGTTATCTGAGATCACTGGATTCGATTTGAATGTGTACTCCTTGAATGTGTCCTCTGTAATATACAACGTGAGCATATCGTCTACTTGTCCTATAAATAACACCAATGATCTTAGTTACTTTTTCCATCCAAATGCTGGAAATGATTCGGTGGAACTAATAGTGGAAGCTGAGAATTTGGATCAGTTCCATGCATCCCATGATGCATCGGAAGATCAACATTATCAATCTGGTGGAAGCGGTCTTGGCGGTAGGAATGAGGATCAATGGGATGCATGTCCAGATAAGGTTCCACAAGTGACGAACAATGCATGGGATCCATGGCCAGATGAGGTTCCACAAGTGACGAACAATGCATGGGATCCATGGCCAGATGAATACAATCAACCATCCGGGTCTACTCATGACATTTTGAATGAGGCGTCACACGTGACGAACAATGCTTGGAGTGCATGGGGAGATGAACCGGTGACCATAGTTGACATACCTGGTGATAGTGGTATAGCTAACAATCCTTCTGGCTCTGAAGGAAGTGATAATGGATGCAATGACGAAAGTTCGGATGAAGGATCAGATGATAATGCTGATAATACATTTAATGGATACAATCAGTCTTTTTTGGACATTTGATGTTGATGGTCCAGACGAGGACCATATTGCACTTCACCCCCGTGTGTTAGATAGATTGCAGCAGATGGGTTTGTATGGTGCTGCTCGATGTGGACAGTTTAACATTGATCATCACCTTATCACATCACTGGTGGAGAGATGGCGCCCAGAGACGCATACTTTCCATTTTCCCATTGGAGAGGCCACAGTCACATTACAAGATGTTGCCATTATATGGGGATTACCGATAGAAGGACGTCCCATTTTATGTCGTGAGACACCTCGCAGGGTGTCTGAATGGCGTCGGTATTGCGAGACGTAGTTAGGCATCTCTCCAGCTGACCATGATTTTAGAAATAAGTCAGCGATTCTGTTACCTGCACTGGCAAACCTCATCCAGCATCTTGCTGTTATTGACTACGATACACCACAAATGGTGGTTGATCAATATGCACGAGGATGTGCACTCTTACTTTTGGGGTGTTTGATGATGCCCGACAGCTCCAATTGTTCTGTCCCGCTGGTATATTTATATTTTCTTGAGGACATTAATAGAGTTGGAGAGTATAGTTGGGGGAGTGAAGTTTTGGCCGATTTATATCGCAATCTCTATTCGGCGGCCCATTACAAGGCAAAAACTATTGCAGGACCGTTAACCCTTTTACAGGTCATTCTAATATTTAAATGAATTGTCATTATAAATATATATTCTTATTATAGTAGGTTGACTCAAATTGTATTGTCTTTACAGATTTGGGCATGGTCGAGAATAAAGGTTATACAACCCTTCAACGTCGGAGAAGTTATCAATGTTGAGCCTCTGATGGGTGTAGAAGGCCGTGACTTGGGTTTTGCTCCTTTTGGAGCGAGGTATGTGTGCTTATAAATTACTTAAGAACTCAAAATTAGTTATACTTATTATGTTATTTGTACCAATTATAGGTGGATTCACTACAAAGATTTTACTCGAACTGCTAGCAATAGCATTCGGGTATATCGAGACATATTTGATCGTTTACTTAATCAACACGTAAGTTATTATCATAATCATATTCATCCATAAAAATATAACATATTTCTGTTTTGAATTATTAATATATTTATGTCCTTGCAGTTTATTTGGCAGCCCTATGACATGGAATCGCCGGATATAGCATCTTTAGGAGCTAGATGTTTGACAGAGAATTGGATGTCCGAATGTCCACTAATTAATATTTGGATAGTGGAGATTCATCATCCCAATAGGGTCCTCAGACAATTTTGGAGAGTTCAGAATGTTCCATCTGATGTGGATGAAAGACATTATGCTCTCCATGAACATGACCGCAGAGAAAAACCTGGATTTGATTGGGTGAGACAATATGCCGATTGGAATGACTATTGGAGGCTACGACAACCATTTGCGGGTACACAGAGAATCAGAGGATCTCGTTCTGTGACCAACGATTATATGTCGTGGTACTCTCGGATCACACGGCGTTTAATCTCACCCGATTCTTATGAAGGAGAGGTCCGGGGCTACCAACCACCAAAAACGTCTACAAGAGATGTTTTGGTAAATTATATATTTATGAATTTAAATTATATATTTTGTGATAATATAAAGTTAAAAAGAATATGTATAATTTTTTTTCTTTTCAGGTCAGATTGTTCTCACGCTTTAAAATCAGTAGACGTCAAGTTACACTTGATGATAGAGCATCAATGGAAGATTATATCACAATCTCTGACCAACTCATCAATGAACTGGATCCCATACTACAAGCACTCCCGTATCTTGAAGATCCACCGGCTGCACCAGCTCGACAAAATAGAGAAGCAGGAGAAGGACCATCAAATTCGAGAAGACAGAGTAGTGCCTCGCGAAGAGATGTCGGCTCTTCAACATCTTCGAGTCAAAGAAGATATTCCTCGGCACTACCACACGAGTCTCCTTTTGCCCAACATGATACATTTGGAACTTTCACACAAGCGCCTCATGTACAAATTGGTATGAAATTTCACTAATAAAATTAATGAGCTTATATTTTTAATTATTTTTTAATAATAATAATTTCAACTTGTGACAGACGCTTCTACATCAATGTGGCCCGGTCAAGGTGTTGGTGCAACATTATATGGGACTTCTTCATCACAACCATATTTTCAGCAAAATAGTATGCAAATAAGAATATTAACTACACGAAAAATACAATTAATAATTTTATATTCTTTAATTATATTTTATTGTAATAAATACAGATGCATTTACCTCGAAAGGTCAAGAAGGAAAATATTTTGCATCTCAATCTGGGGGTAATATATACACACCTAATGCTGAAAATGGTATGTAATTTACCAACTTATAAAGTTTACTGTTATTAATTTATTATTGACTTAAATTTACTAAATATGTGACAGATATTTTCACATCGTGGCAAAATGCTTCTTTTACTGAATTATTGAACCAGCCTCTTGGAATGTACGCTCAAACAACTTTTGACCGTCCAAATTTTCAAAGTACGCCTATATCTTTTCCAAGCATGTCTGCATACGCCGGTCCAAGTGATCAAGTACCGGAAAATCAAGATCAAAATGAACGGCTTGGTCGCGGTGCTAGAGAGAAACGTCCAACAAAATGTGGCACCGGAACTCATCATAGGCATTTAAAATGATGATGTGAAAAAAAAATAATGTACTTAATAGATTGTTTTTTTAATTATTTTCTTTGATTAAGTATAACTTTAAAATTTACATGCATTCTTATTTTTTAAATAATTACTATTGATAAATATTATAGTACTAAATAAAAATATTACACTTTGTGCACAAATTTCAAAAGAGACATATATTCATTAAACTACAACTTATTTTATTTTTTATATTTAATTTAAAAAAAATATGTGTGTATTATTATTATAAAAGTAACTACAAGTTAATATTTTTGGTAGTGAAATTCATATAGAGTATCTAAATAGCATAAGTGTATAAATTCATACAAAAAAAATCATATAGACAACATTTGATAAAACTAAGTACAATATCTATTAATAATAATAAATTATTGTTATTCTTTGTGTCAAAATCAATTTAATAAAATTAAATAAATTATTTAAATTAATTCTAAATTTATTAAATAAAAATATATTAAAAAATATATAAATATATTTATTTGCACATTTGGTTAAATACTAATTAAACTATTATTAAATAAAGTATATATTAAACAAAGTGGATGCATGCATATTTTATGTTAAATATATTATTAATACATGCACATGATGTACTTTTCTTAAGTATTATTCGTTTTAAAAAAAAATGCATGCACATTTTATATTTTAAATTTTCTAATGTTTTAAGAGTGGAGAGTATATATATTGTCTTGTGTTAGTGTATTAAGAATATGGGCATTTATTCTATATATGCTAATCACTACAAATAGGCATGCAATAGTTTATTTTTCAAATCATCAAAGCATGCCATTAATGTACAAAACATACTCATATTTTAAAGAGTCAATGTTCTGCCAAATCTGTCAATTCACGTGGGAGTATACAGCTTTTTTTGTTTTTTTATGAAAAACAAATCTGCCACTTCACGTGGTTCATGCAGCTTTTTTTTTTAAACAATGAATACAACCTTATATAGTGGCTAGCCACGTATATACAGTATGCAACATTGGGGTAAAACGTGAATGAGATTCACGTTTTAAGACATCATCTAACGCCCTTTTTAACAGAAGACGGAGCTGACTTTGGCAAGCATAAAACGTGAACGCAGGTCACGTTTCCTACTAAAACATGATCACCGTTCACGTTTTTGCTTAAAAACATAAAAACCATCCAAATCACAGTATTTTCAAAACCAATAATAAAAAATACAATATTTATAAAAAAAACCCCACATTTTGGTATGTATTGTTAATTCATATACAGTGTGGTGTTAGTTCATATACAATATGATTTTAGTTCATTCACTATGGCATACTACGTGTGGTGTTAATTCATATATAGTGTGGTGTTAGTTTATATACATTGTCGTGTTAGTTTATATACAGTATTTTATGTCATTTGTCTCTAAAATAATTATATCTCAAAATACTTAGAATAAATTTTTGTTCACTATAAAATTTACTGTGTGTATCATTCACATAATATTTTGGCTTTATTTTAATATACTAAGAAATCTTGTGAGAGAGTGTGAATATATAGGCTTAGATGCTAAAAACCCTAAATCTATTCCAAGATTTTCTTTTGATAAGGTAGCTAGATACAAAACTTTAATAGTAATCTAAATTGGATGATGATAATGCATTTTGGAATATGTTCTAAAGAATGTTAAGATGTTTTATTTCAATAATTTTGTTGGTGATGGTACTATAGTCATCATGGTGAACTCAAAAATTGTGAAGTGTCGGTATTTTTTGATTAAAAAAAAAAAGGCAAAGCAGGAAAGTCGTTTGGCAAATATGTATACATTCTAATAAATATATATTCAAATAATATTTTAAATATATACAAGTAATATTAAAAATGTTTCATAATATAAAATAAATGGGCAAGCAATTGAGATGCTTAGAAAAGGAAGATGAAGATGGAAGACGTGTTGATGTTGTCATGTTATCACGGGAATGCAAGAATTCACATGCATGGTCACAATTTGCAGTAAGACAAAATGATAATCCTACAAAATTAACAGAGACTCAATTTTGTCGTTGTTAGTACTTGGAATTAGGAAAGACCTTGATATTGAGACCAAAGTATGATATGATTTTGTGTCATCCCATGCCCTGTCCCTCTCATCCACGGCCACACCTAGGGTTGCAAACGAATCGAATCGAATCGAATATCATAGTTTTGTATTTGTATTTGAATAATAATCGAATCGAATCGAATATTTGTAAACGAATTCGAATCGAATTCGAATCATAAAAATTTGAATACGAATATCATAATTCGAATACGAATACCTAATCGAATCAAAAGTATTTGATTCATTTACAACCCTCGGGTAAGAGTTTAAAATATAGGTGCATATGATATCTAGATTATTATCTAATAAGCTTACATCTTTAAAATAATAGTAATTATAGTAGCCATAAATTTCTAATGGTCTATAATCTTAAAATAATAATAATAACAATAATAATAATAGCAATAATTATACTAACTATTAAGTCTATTATCATTATAATATTTATAAAAAAATATTTAATCGAATATTTACGAATATCGAATCGAATATCATTATTTTGTATTCGTATTTGAATAATAATCGAATCGAATCGAATATTTGTAATCGAATTCGAATCATAAAATTTCGAATACGAATATCAAAATTCGAATATGAATACAGAATCGAATCAAAATTATTTGATTCGTTTGCAACCCTAGCCACACCCCCCATTTCTTTTTCCATTTTCATCAACTTTACTAATTTTGCCCCAATTCTTGGGGCAAAACGACGCTATTTATAATTAAGGAAAAATTACAAAATGATTTACAAAATTGACACAAATTATAAATAAATTTCTGTGCAGAAAAAAATTATACTTTTGTGTAGAAATTGTAAATCAATTTGTAAATATAATTATTTTTTTAAACCAATATGTAAGTGATCCATTTAATTATTATCGAAAAATTATAAATTTAAACTGATGTATTAAATTATAAAAAAAGAATTCTTATTGATGAAATCGGATATATTCGTGATTTGACCAATATTTCTATCAATTTTGAATAGAGCTTTCTTTCCCTATATGACTATGTATGAAGCCTAAATGAACTATTGATGGGATATACACGTCATTTGACCAATATTTAAGATTTGCGAAAAGCTCAAGCTCGACTTATAAAAAAGCTCGTCTGTAAATTTATAAGTATAGTTCGAGTTCGAGTTCAAGTTTAAAAAGCTCAACTTGATAAATTTGAAAAAAATTAAAAATTACCCAAAATAACATATTTTTTTATTACTCTTTTTATTTAATTGTATTTAATAAAAAAAATATTTGTAAAGTGAAATTTGTTCATAATAAATAACTTTACAATATTTTAAGTAGAACAACTTAACCCCTTTGATAAAAATAACTAAAATTCTTTAGTGAAACAATGCACGCCCTTCGTATCTTTCAATTCATATTTTTTAAATCGAGAAATTCGTAAATTAAATTGAATGATATTAATAATGATAGAAGAATATAACTTATAATACAAAAGAGTAATAGTCATGATAATGGAAGGTTATGACTTATACACATTAAGTTAGTTATGATAGCTATTGATATATTTTCACAATGAACTAGTTGCATACATTCATTGTTATTCATCATAATTATAAACTGAAATCACAATATAAAATATTATGATATCATCGAATACATGTAATGATGTTAACTTCATACTAAGATGAAACCTACTCAAACAAGTAGTGGTACAAGTGATACAATTCAATCTAGGTAGGTGTATTGAATTAAAATTCTAAAGAAATTCTTTTTAAATTTTTGCTGAATTTTGTACGACTTTTTAAATTAGAATTTTAATGGATTCTGTAAAATTATGTGGATTTTGCAAAATTCATGAATTTGTAACATACATTAAGAGTTCAAGATTTTTTATACATTCAAATTTAAAAAGAATAAAAAAATCTCAAGGGGCACTTGTTTCAAAATCTTCAATGGTAATGAGAATGAAATTTCATTTTCCTCCTTTACCCTTACATATGTTGAAAGAGTTTATGTTCATGGTGGTTACATCATTAATGTTGTGCTCTAATTTTGGAAAAGTTGACAAAAAAAAAGAATGTTGTTGGTTGTGGTATGAGAAATTGATTGAGTAGGATGATTATAAGGTGAGATAGAGGTAATTAAATGAGGGTATTGATTACTTTATTTAAGAAAAAAATAATGTTATGTACCTCATTTATTCTCATTATATATAATAATTACTATCTTTATATTCTATTCACATTACCATTGAAGAATTTTTTTACCAAGCATCCCTCAATAATATCACGTCCTCATAAATAAAATTCATCAACGTATATGTAGCTATACAAGTCTCCAAACATTAGCGTCTTGTCGCTCTTACTCTTGGATTTTATAAAAAGGCTTAAAGTTATGATATTTATTAATCGGTAAAGTTGAAAATGAATGCTCGTCCACCGATTCAAATGAAAATTGCAAAATAATTGCTGCAATTTTTGGAGATAGAGTGTTGCATAGTAAATATATAGACGATTTCTTTGATTTTCTGGATAATCATATTAGAGTGTTAATTAAATACTCACTCAGTTCCAACATTTTCTTCATAGGTGGAGTTTCACGCATATTAAGAAAAAGTGAAGTATGTGAGTGTGAAGTTAAATAATAAAATATAAAAAAATGTACTTTATTGACTTTTGTGAGTGTGAGTTGTTTCCTTTTTTGGGGTGTGAAGAAAGAGTTGTGACGTCCATATAAAGAAAGTGTGAAGTTTATCTTGGGACAGAGGGAGTAGTATATTTATTTGTTATGGTTATATGTATGTGTCGAGTGAATAATTATTGTGTGTAATATATTATATTTCGTGTCATATATAATTTTGATTATTCTATTATTATTATACTTAATGACATATTTGTTGATAGACGAACTAAGTCGAGAATGACCAACACAAGGAAGTTTGGCGAGGTAGGTAAGAACCTCGCCCAGGCTCCGAATAGGCCAAGACCAACAGTCATTTACACCGGGAGAGAGAAGGTTGCAGGCGAGTTTCCCCACTCGGGAGGAAGCTCACCCTTATTCACGGAGACCAAGCAAGAGTTCAACACTACGTTATTCCTGAGAAACAACACAAGACAATGAAGCTCGCCCAACCCAAGAACCCGGATAGCGGGTGTATAAATATGACATATATATGTAGTGGGACAGGGCATTGTAAATGTAGCATTGTGAGGGACCGAGACAAGGGTCAAGAACCCTTGTCGACACCTAAAGCCAAATAGGCTCACAGGTTGCCACCTCACACTTGCACGCCTATAAATATGTCTCTCTTGTATCATTCTCTCTCCAAGTTAATCATAATACACAACTACTTTCTCTCTCTAAGTTCTCACTTTCTCCCTCTATATTATCCACTCAAGAACATATAAATCTTAGTTTATTGTTTGGTAGATTTATGAAGATAAACAGCCAATAATCATCACATTAGTAAAATCTATCAACAATATTAATTCAAATCTTGTCACAACAATCCTTTAAAATCTCATGGAGATTATTTGTATTTATAAAATATACTAAAAAGTCATTCAAAATCCATCTAACACAATAAGCCTTTAAAATCTTTATATTTTTTAATATCAATGGATTAAATTTAAATAGTAGAATGTCTCAAATGAATATCAATAATTTTGAATGAATTCTTTATTTTTATTAAAAAAATAATTCAAATTAAATATCAATTAATTATTTTTAAATAATATAAAAATCTTGATTGAATAACAACCAATTCTAAACCGAGGGTCGATGCATGTGTAATAATCGAATCACGATTCAAATCAAATAAAAATTAATTCACACAGATTATACACACCTACATGTAAATTATCCAATTATATTTTTCATGTATATTAAACACATGAAATACTTTACCTTCTAACCAGGTGGGTTAGCTCACCTGACCATCGGACTCTTCATTTGAGTGTGTGACTTGGGTTCGATATCCTTTAGGAACGAATAGGAGGGGAGATATAAGATTGAACTTGAAGATATGAAGTGTAAGGAGATTTGGTGAAGTAACTTCTAACAACTAACAACTAACAACTAACAATTAACAACTAACATTTACCGATTAAAAAAAAACCAACACACCCATTGAATTAATGGCAAATTTTTTTCCGTTACAAGAAAAAAAAAATACTTCTCCACTTTCCTCATTTCAATTTTGGAATTAGGAAAATATTATTCTGCGCCTTTCAATTTCTATTTCGAAATTCCCATTCTGGACATGGCATACTTACCCAGTGCCGCGCCCCTTCACAGTCTTCTCCGGCTTTGCCGACGGTCGATTTCTTCAATTCCGGCGCAATCTCTATCCAATCAATGTGCAAACACTATTGCTTCTTCTCTCAACTGTCTTTTCTTTGTGCACCCGAGTTTCTCCGGTAAGCGGTGGCTCAGCAGCAACGCTCAGTGGGCCGATCCTCCTGATTTCGCCGGCATGAACGCATACGATGTCCTTGGGGTGTCCCAGACGAGCTCATTCGAAGAAATCAAAGCTTCGTTCCGTAAGCTGGCCAAGGAAACACACCCTGATCTAGCTCACTCGCAAAGCCATTCGTCTTACGCTTCGAAGAAATTCATTCAAATTCTTGCCGCTTATGAGGTGTCTCTCTTTCTCTGCAGGTTCTACAGAATATACATGTATGCTCGTATTATTTCTTTATCGCATATGATATCTGTGCGGTTGAATTTTGGTTTTCGTAATCCTATTGTTCTTGTGTAAATGTTTTGAAGCTGTGTATTATCACTTTATCTAATTTGGTTGTCATGGTAGGCAGTACTCTTTACGATTACCTGGTGGCTACACTGGAGATGGTTATGCGGTTAGCTATACTGGATTCCGAAACTAGCTAGTTTAGTTACGCATAACACCTGCATTTGAAGTGTTTATGAATCCATGGTGCAAATTTGAATGAAAAACGATGATACGTATGATCCTAATGTATTATGGACTGGTTTCTTTGGAACTCTTATGATTCAGTAAGGAAGTAAGGCTTGGACGGCTAAGTATTGGAGTTGAGTAGCAAGATGAATTTGCCCCCCTTAATGGTTAGGTACAAAAAGCAGAGCTAGGTTCTGTTAAAAAATATAACATAGGTTAGTTTGGGGTATGCTTTTCGGTTTCTTTGATAACAAGCCTTGTCTCTCTTTTATGATAATTTTTAGGCTGTGATGTTGTTTTTAATTATTATTTCGAGTATTATATTTCTTCAAAAAACCCAAGAGGAATAGTGGAAGAAACACAAATTAGTTCTAATGTGATGTTTTTAGTTTTTACTGAACTCTAGTGTCACTACAAATTCCGTCATAATCCTTGTAATGTAAAATATATTTACTATTTCTGGTTTCTCTTTCTGTTTCTTTAACCTTCATTGTTAGCAACCTATCTAATTGACTTCTTGGAATCTTTCTATGACTGCACAATAAAATGTTTTAAATTATATCATGCTTCAGTAACTAAAACTATCTCAAATGTGTCCTTGGAATAAGTATCTCTAACTTGTCTTTTAATCTGATGTCAGATTCTCTCGGACTCTACTAAGAGAGCTCATTACGATGACCATATTTTATCTAAAAAATTGTCCAATGATAGACATACTAAACAAGAGACTATAGTCTTCAACTATAAATCTTATGGTCACCCCGCTAACCAAATGGAAGTTGTGGAATGGCTAAAATGGTACAGATACACAGTAAATGACATTTTGTCTGAAAGAAGAGTAACATCTGGATCAGGGTATTTTGAAATCCTTGAACGAGATTTTTACTCAGCCATTCACACAGCATTCTATGGACCTGAGATTGAGTCTATGGATCTCCTTCCCGACTGTTTCGAAGCTGAGGAGAGGTCTATGAATACGACATCGGAGGTGCTACACTTGGTTTCAGGCCGTGACCTTTTTGGGATGGTATGTCTAGCTAAGAAGTGTCATGAGTTGTCGCACTCCAATGCTGAGAAACTAACATATTCTGATTTGGGTTTGGTCCATTTGGCTGATAATGTGAACGAACAACTTCAATCAGATGCAGACGAGGGCAAAGATTTCCAAAACCATTCTGTCTATAACAATTATCAATCATGCGACGCATACAGAGATCTGGAGTTGCACGTATCTGGGAGAGTTGTGGCTGTGGCTACAAGGCTTCCTCCTAAAAGTCTTAATGTGACAGAGGATGAGGACTTTGAAGACCAAATACATATTTATCTCACTTCATGTGAAGACCAATTGCCCGGAATGAATCAGTATCCTGGAGATATGATTTCAGGTCCTTCTGTTGGATATAGAATTCCTCTGGGAGTTATAAAAGGTTTGGGAACTACATCCGAGGAAGGAACTTGCTATGTCTACAACAACAGTGGCATGCAGACCCATATGATTATGAAGCATAGGACATTGCTGGTGGGTACAAAACCCAACCCCCCCCCTTTTTTTTTCACTCGAATATATATATGAAAAAATAAAGAAAATGAAGTACCACTCAGCAAAAGGGGGAAAAATAATATAACCTAGTGTTTCATCAAAACCTGTGTGAATTATTAGGGCTAGATCATAGGTTCTAAAGCATGGATACATATTTATTTTACCATTTTCCCTCATGTTCTAAGTTACTGAGTTTGATTTAGAGATGTTAAGAATCGATTATGGGAGCATATACTTTGTTTCCCCTTGTTATTTTTAGTTGTATACTATACACTGTTGTTCATGTGGTTGAATCTTTCTAATTAATCCTTTTATTCGTTGTTTTTGCAAAAGATCTTTTGAGTCCAAGAGTTTGTGTGGTGCCTTTCTGCTTTGGCTTTTATATCTTATTATGACTTAGAATTGTTTAAAAATGGGATTTGTACTCATGAAGGTGTACTCTGTTCGTCCATGACCTGACATGTGCATGATTTAGGTGAAACACTTGCACTGGTTTCGAGTTGGAGAAAAAATCTCAGTTTGTGAATGCAGATGTACACGAGCCTATTTGCCACCAAGCAAGTAAGCTATATATCATTTCCGAATTTTATTTGATGATTGCTGCATTTCATATATCTTTACATCATCACAAGTCTAGCTTCTTTTGGTGAAATATATAGCATGAAAGAGAAAGTAACGAAAATCACATGAACATTGTATCTGAAACAATATCATCCATTCTTCCTCTCATGTTTTAGTATTCATATGAATAAGTTCTACAGAATGACATTATTGTTTGTGGGATTCTTCTAGGATTTACACCTCCTCTTCCTTTGCATTGATCTGGAGACACTCCGTTCAGTATTTATCTGCCTTATCTCGTAGAAGGAAGAAATACATTAACTTATTTTCACCAACTCATCTTTTGTAGATGTTTTCTTCTTTCCCTTGCACTGAAACATTAAACCACTGACAACTTTATACTGAGCTCCTCAGTCAATGTTGTGATTGCATTGTGCCAATATTGAGCCTACCCAGACTGTAAACTGGTTCGTTTTCTTCAGCATCCTATTTTCTTGCGGAAAATTTTGTTGGCATAATGTCTTTAGTTATACCTATTCATATGAATTAGTTTGCTAAATTCACATTTACACTGTGTTTAACCTTTGAACTATGAAACATTTTTGTGCACTAAGTTGAATGTTTGAACTATGAAACATTTTGTATTTAACATGAGAAGGGAATCAGGAAGAATTGGTTTTTCTGAAAATTATATGATCTCTAACTACCCATTTGCTGCCATCTTTTTCTTCTCTGACTAATCTGGATGGTTTCTATGTACTTTTCATGAATAATATCAACTTCTTTCTGGTACAGATATTGGTTGTTTGAGCCTCGCAGTGCAATGCATGACATAGGAGGATGGTATGTTGAGACCTTTGGAAGAGATAATAAAGGAAAGAATGTTCCAGCACAGAGATACTGGGATTCTGTAGATACAAATCCACATTCTGAGGAGTAAGTACTATTTAAATGGGATGAAATCGTCCACCTCTGTTTTCTCCTTGGAAAACAAATCATAGCATATTAGGGAAACTACCACTCTATTTAGTTCTTGTAAATTCAATATTTATAACAAAATGGAGGATATTAGCACATGGATATGAATTTGATATCCTTGTATTGTTTTGTTTCGACTTTTGAAGTTAGTTTTGCCATTTATTGTCATCTACAGGAGACTTCATCCAGCAATCTACTTGCTTGCTATGGCCTACAGGACTCTAGATATTGAAGATTCGAGAAGAAACAAGAAGACAATTAAGGATAGAGTTGAAGCAAAAATTTCCAGAACATTCAGTTGGTTCAAGAAATTTGCTTAATTATAAAAGTTAATTCATTTGCTGGATGGTATTCCTGATCTTGCGCTCTCTTACTTTGGCATATCTGACGCTGGATTTGCAGAAGCTTTAGGAGTGTCAGTCTCATCAATCCTGCGGTGGAAAGTTATGATGATTTTCGAAATGTAAGAAAAAGGTTAATCTTTTGTCTGCTGTTTCCAGAATACGAAAGGCTCTGACAAAGATGTCTATAAAAATTCTAAAATGGCTTAGCAAGATATTACATCTGATATCTCGACTGGGAGAATGAGAGTGATAGCCATGTTAACGCATGACACTCAGTTATCATCAACCAAACTCATAAGCAAAAGGCAAAGAATGAAGCATTGAGGTCAAAAGATAACTCAGAAGCATCTGATGTTTGATCTCCAGGGGAAAATATGAAGCATAAGAACAATTTTGGCACTTGAAGAATTTCGATGACAGGTTTCCAGATAAGAAACAGCTCCCTGATTTTGCTATGGAATTCCTGATCCTGAATTTGCACTTTATGTAATAAAATATTATGTACGGTCTCTCAATAAATAGGCTGTCCTATCTAGAAGCCTAATTTTTTCCAACCATATATATTTATCTATGTGATGTGGTACGATCATTGTAATATTGATGTTAAAAACTTTCCTACACATCTGATTTTGGAGTTTTTTCTATCAAGAGATCCATATCTTCCCGAATTGCATCACAACCTGTATCACCAGCTAATGTTGATCATGGAGCTTGACGTCAAAATTTGAATGCTGTGATTCTTCATATCTTCACTTAAGTAGGTCTTCCCACTTACAGTACTGCCCACCCGCTAATGCACGGTAATACCTGTCTCTGCAATAGACAGGCCTCCCATCAGCAGCTTCTGCAGCAGCTGCTGCTAGATCATCATCAGACATCACCTCGGCTGGTAATCTTAACAGCTCCTCCTTCCTATAAAATTACACAAATTTTAGATGTGGGACATCATTTAATGCATCAGATCGCTGGTTTAGTCTCTACTTATTTGTTGGATGACCTTATATTGACTGCAGTGCTGGTCTTTGAGGCTGAAACATGGGATGGGTTCAATTTCTGGAAAAAAGTCTTCTGAACAAAATCTTCTACTGGAGTAGCAAAAATAAACAAGGAAGCAGCTGCAACTAGCACTGCTCCGGTTCCAACGAGAGTCTGCTTCAGCAACTTGATGACTGGTTTAACCTGTATGTTTAAGTCTTTGATTTGTGTTAGTATTGATTTATTTATTTTTCTGATACATAACGCCACTCCTATGCTAATTGGATTTTAGTTTGAATACTGCATTGTATCAATCATTGCCCCAGCTATACTATGTGATAATTCAATAAAACAGCACAAATTAGATCTTCTCATACCTTATATGAGCCAAGCAACCTATCGCGAGCAAGAATCTGCCAAATGGGAAAAGATAAAAAAATTGAAAATAGATATGAAAAGATGTTTATAAGTTCGCATGAAGTTGTTCCTCCTTTTCTTTTGGAGGGGTTTTGGTCTCCACTACAATAGCGTATTAATGTGTCTAGAGAATCTTTATGCAGAGAGCAATCATAGGATAAGGTCCTCACAAGGCCATTTAGTTTACAAATCCCCTCCTCCTCAAGGGATGGGAAGAACATGTTCTTACTGTATGGTTCAACATTTGAATTCATTCCGACAGTCAAATAAATTTCTTTTTCCATCTACAGCTTATATTACTTATTTCAATTATGTTTTAGTTGACTGCTGTAGGATAAACTGCTAGCCAAATTGACCCATTTGAAAGGTGCCGATGATAGGATTTTGCAAGGAGGATCTTTTAGTTTTGAATGATCTTGCTGCATCGCCTTTATGTTTTATGCAGCCCATCTTTGCACTTTATTTTCAAAAAAGACGTCTCAATTAGTGAGTACAGACGCTATCCCATGTCTGCTCTTTTAAAAGAAACAAAGAAAAATCTCATGTATCTGCTTAGATTAACATGTATTTTCAAACTTGGTTTCAGATTATTTTTTGCTTTATCATTCTCCTCTTTACTTTATTTCTATACATCAGATCTTCACATACATAACTTTGGAAGTGCCCATGAAAAAACGAATAGCCCAAGGACCTTTCTACATTGTTTATCTTGAGGTGTTTCTAGCATCCATGCAGAGTTAAGCTCTTATTCTGAAGCTAAAATTAGGCTTAAATTCTGCTGCCAATAGTCGTAATGAACTATGGAAACTAGCTTGTCATGCTGGGAAACCTTCTTATAAAGCCTTAATCCATATACTCATATAGTCACTGCCTCAATCCATTTACTCTTATATTCACTTTTTGGATTCTTTAGTTAAATAACTAATTTAAGTGCTGTCAATATTTAGCAGTCACATACCTCTGGTGGCTTTACCCACATCTGCCCGTCATACCATCCAGTCTCTTCGTATGGTATAACAGCTGATAAAAGCCTGTCACCAACATAACTCCATCCCTGATGCATAACAGAATTGTAGGTTATACAGAGGAATTAATAATATTGAAATATGAAATAAAAATTTCTGGAATAACAAATTTGTCAGTGATGCAATCAAGTGGTATATAAACTATAAAGTATCTTCTGCTTTTCCTAATTAACATCAATAAGCATATGGTTCTTCTTGTAGACTTGCTTTGCCCATCCACTATTCACTATAATGCCTCTTCTCTTTCTGCTACATAGTTCATTGTATCATTTGAAAGAGTGCACAGTCAGGGCTACTACTTAAAGTTGGTGTTCTCTAAAGTCTAAATTGATATTATATGGATGAGCAAGTTATTATGGTATAAAAATTGCATCCTGATATAGGGCCTTTTGCAAATAATTCTACCAGCTATTATTCACTTCTTTTACTTTTCAGAATCAGTTTGGAGTGTTTTATATATCTTTTACCAGATTGAATAAGTTCCAAGAAGCTATAAGTAAAAAAGTTGGGCTTGGGGTGCTTTTAACAGATTATGAATTTAAAAAAAAAATATATAGCACAGTATGAATAACTAATATCTAATGTGTCTAGCAAACACTTCAAATTCTACTTTTCTAGCTTTTAAATGTTTCTGCAAACATTATCAACTTTTACTCTAGCAATTCTTCCATAATTACTCAAAAGCATGCTCTTCTGCAAACACCTCCATACTCAAAGTAGAACTTTGAAAATGACAGTAATTGTGTTTAGTTCTGATTCATGACAATAATATGATGGAAACCACAGAACAATAAGTGTGTTCATTTTTTTTTTTTTTTTACTGGCTCATGTTAAGTGATGATATGTAATCTTTTTATTTAGGAAAAAGAAAGACTCTGCTTACCAGATAAATCCTCAGGACTATTAATGAAACAATAAATAGAGTCCCTATACCCGCAGCCAGGACAAAGCGTAAAGGATCCTGCACCATCGAGAAATATTTGTATCTTGTCAATCACTGTAGTTGGTAATTGATTTATCAACGAGGGTATCGAGAAATATTTGTATCTTGTCAATCACTGTAGTTGGTAATTGATTTATCAACGAGGGCATCAGTGCTAAAATTCGTGGAAACTTACGCGTGTTAATAAACTCTATAATCATGTTGTAACTGAAATAATGGTATGTTAAATTTATGCAATTTCTTCGTGCTTCTCTTTGCTTTTACCAGCTGATTGAAATGAAAAGGTTTGGAGAGCTCGCCTCATAAATCATTTGCAGATATGGTTGTAGCTACACACAGTTGCAAAATCTGTAGACTAGTTACATTACTAAGTGCCAAGTGATGTAAATAATTTGCATATAAGTATTACTGTCTTCCATTCGTTCCTTTTTTGATTCCTGAACATTCTACCATTTTGAAGGACAATTTACCATGCAAATTACTCAAAAGGAAGCATGTGATGGTCAGGCTTCATCTAGAATATCACACATATCTTTATTCTGCTATTATTTGTGCTCGAAAAATAATATTGTGATCTTTTCTTCCAAGGTATTATTTATGGAATTCCTAAAAAAAACAATGTGCGCGGATAAGTACCTTTGAAGGATTGAAGCTTGCTGCTGCAATAGGTACTCCGAGGACTGTGAAAGTGATCAACCAGAGTCCCCCAAGCCGTAGGAAAAACGACCCAGGACCAAGGTCAGCCCATGAGTATAAGCTCTCCTCTTTCAAAGATGAGTATTCATTTACCTATAAAGCATCACATTTCAATTTTAAGTTGCATATCAATGTAGCCACCACCTTTCGAACATAATCCATGGTTTCGCAATGCATGATTGGTTGATTGTTTCAAGTTCAGTGAAGAACACCATCCAGAAAAACATAAAGTTAGACGAGACGTACCGGCCTTTGCTCGAACGGCACCTCGAATTCCAACCCGGGGTCCCAGCTCTGACCAGGTGATCCACCCTTGCCTCCATTCATCTCATCTTTCACTGCTCTAACTCTGAATCTTATCCTCCCGTCCAAAATCTCACTCCTCCGATGCTGAATTAGTGTGCTGAAGCTGTTCCCATACTTGATCTGTCTAGGACTTGGGACTACTGAACAATAAAGATTTAATCGAATCATTTATTTGTAATAAAACTAACAATATTCTTTTATCTGTTTTTGGAGTGAGAACTGGGAAGTGCTAGGGAAAGCTCCTGAACTCATTACATGGAGGAAATGGTGGTTTATTAATGATTAAGGATCATGCAAATATTTGCGTGGACGAAATCAATAGGAAATATTGAGTTGTGGGCCCCATGTACTTGATTGATTGGCTTAGATTCCACATGTTTTAGACATAAGTTTATACTAGGGGGGATATTAGCGTTATTGTGTGGTGGAGGCAGAGTGCGTGCGGGCTGCACTTTGATGTAATGCGGCAAGACTACGCTTGCACGCGCGTTACTGATGCTGTGGCGCATCTCCACGCATTTTGCTTAGTCAATTCGCTTACATTTGGGAGAGTTGAAATTATCCCAGATTTTCATAAGAATTTTTTTTTTTTTATTAGAAACACAATTTTGCATGCTATAAAAAAACAAAATATCGATTTGCGTGTATATTTATAAAAGTATAAATATATTTATTTATATATTACTATTTTATTTAAAATATATTCTCTATGTTTCATATGTAATTTCTACATTTTTTAGAAGGTTTGTTCCATACGTAATTGCTACATTTATTTTTTATTTTTTTTTATTTTTTAATATTACATTTTCTATTTTACTCACTTTTACCAATAAAATTAAAAATATTACTTTATAATTTTAAATATTAATAAATAATTATTTTCTTAAATTTAGTGTAACCAGTAATGTAAAAAATAAGCTTGGGATGGAGAGAATATATATATATATATATATATGGATTAGTCTTGTATGCATCAGTTACATGGTGCAACTCAAGTTTATTTTTTAAAAGTTATACAAAATACAATTGAAAAGTTACACATGTTATTACTGAAAAATGTATCTTTTATAGTGTTTTTAGTAATAATTTGTGCAACTTTTCGGTAATAAATTGTGTAACTTTTTAAAAATGAACTTGAATTGCACTGTGCAACTGGTGCACAGGAGACTTACTCTCTCTCTCTATATATATATATATATATATTTTTAAATGTGTTATTTCATAGAGTGTAAATTTTTTGAGGTAGGAGGTGATATCATTTTTTGAGTTATGTTGCATGGGCATTGGGCACAAGTGTAGGATGATACAAATAGGGTGCAATTTTTTAAGGATACATTCGTCTATTTATATTTAATTATATCTAACATTTGAAATATATATATTCCCTCCCGGCTATACTTGGTAGTTGGCAGTTCATTAAAGTCATTGGATCTCTATAATATTTTTATATTTACTTGGTACGAAATACAATTTTGATATGAATTCATATTTATTATTTTGGTCCGTTATAACAATAAGCTCGATTTGACAAAAATTTATACAAAAATTTCTACGGTAGAAATTGCTAAAAATAAATTAAAAGGTAATTAAATGGACGCAAATGCCCTTTTCACTTTCAGCCTAAGTTTGGCGGCTCGCGGGACAATGGTATGGCATGTAGCTTATTTCCTTTACTTTTGTTTTTTTTCAATTACATAATTTTTTTTAATTAATTTATTAGCTAAAGAAAAATTAATTAATATCATATTACAAATTTCAAAATTTATTTTCAGATTGTATTACTATATAGACACATGTGTGTTACTGAAATATAAAATTTATGTTACTATTATATTAAATGATATTATTTTATATATTCATTCATTTTTATAGAATAAATAATTTTTCATAAATACAAGAGTAAAATGTATGTAACTATAAGAAAAATATTATTTTTTCACGAATATTTATTTATTATTGAAGAAATTTTTCATATAATAACACATATAAAATTGTAAAAAAAAAATTGTTATTATATGAATCAATATATCTAGATTTCAAGATATAATGATTAAATTAAAAAAAATTATTAATTCTTATAAAATTTTATTTTTTCCTTATAGTAACATGCATATATCCATATAGTAACACACATTTATCTATATAGTAACACAAAATGAAGAGCAAATGTGTGTTACAATTAGAGCAAATGTATGTTACTATCATATAAAATGTCATTCTTTTTACATATATTTATTTATTTTTATAGAATAAATATTTTATATATAATATAAAGAGTAAAATATGTGTTACTACAAGAATAAATATTAGTTTTTCACAAATATTTTATTTATTATTATAAAATTAATTAATTTTCATATAATAACACATATAAAATAGTAAAAAATGTAACATGATTCAATATACCTAGATTTTTAAAGGGATGATGAATAAATAAGAAATATATATTTATTGTTATAAAAACTCATTTTGTCCTTAAAGTAACATATGTTTGTCCATATAGTAACACAAAATGAGGAGCAAATGCGTGCTACAATTAGAGCAAATGTATGTTATTATCATATAAAATGTTATTCTTTTTACATATATTCATTTATTTTTATAGAATAAATATTTTTTATATAATATAAAGAGTAAAATATGTGTTATTACAAGAATAAATATTAGTTTTTCATAAATATATTATGTATTTTTATAAAATTAAATTATTTTCATATAATAACACATATAAAATAGTAAAAAGTGTATTATTACACGATTCAATATACCTAGATTTTAAGGGGATGATGAATAAATAAGAAACACATATTTATTGTTATAAAAACTCATTTTATCCTTAAAGTAACGTATGTTTGCCCATATAGTAATACAAAAATGAGGAACAAATGTGTATTACAATTAGAGCAAATGTATGTTATACTATCATATAAAATGTTGTTCTTTTTACATGCATTCATTTATTTTTATAAAATAAATATTTTTATATAATATAAAGAATAAATTTGTGTTACTATAAAAATAAATATTAGTTTATCACAAATGTATTATTTATTTTTATAGAAATAATTCATTTGTCATTGTTGGACTGGCGAACTAACATAATTAGTATATGGATAATCACCAAGGTTTGGCAGGTCGTCAGGACTCACCCAGATCCGTAAAAGTGCGGAGCCCACATGGGGATAGCTTATCTACGTAGCTCGCCCACAAGAGCCCGCCTCTGTCATCCTGGAGCTCTCCCAGAGCTCGCCCCGTATCCCCATGAAGGCCTCGCCGAGATCCATCATCGCATAACGTCCGTAAGCCGCGCAAGGCACTGGAGCTCGCCCCATAACTCGCTCAAACCAGTGGAATCCACCTCCGAGCTCGCCCATGAGCTCGCCTGTTAGTCAAATAGGACCCCGATGATGCGCTCTTTTTCCCTCCGTCCGGTTTATCCACAAGGGTGGTTTACGACGAGGTTTTTAATGAGGCCCATCTAGTCTAAAACATTGTAGTAGGATGAGGCACGATATAGGAAGCAGTGTGGGGGACCAGGACGAGGGTTACGGACCTTCGTCAACACCGGAAGCCAAATAGGCTCGTAAGGTGCCGTCTCACACTCACACACCTATAAATAAGACCTCTCTTGTACTATTCACACAATTCTCACAAATACAATCCCCATTGCAATATTTCTCTCTCTAAGCTCTCTATTCTCCCTCCCCAAGAACATTAATTAAAAGATTATTGTTTGATAGGATTGATATGTTATAAAGCCACATAAACAAACATCAATTAGTAAATTCTATCAACAATTTGGCGCTAGAGGAAGGGTCTTTGAATCTGAAAATTAAAAAAATTTCAAGAACGAAACATTAGAGTTTGCTTGAAGATTTGAAGATTCGAAGATGTTCTTGATAAAACTCAAGAACACTTGAAGATACACATACATCTTCATCCCTTGAACGAAGAACCCAGATTTTCGGACAAAAACCCAAGTTTTCGGATTTTACAAAATCTGCCCGGAACAAGTTTTCAAACGCGTGTGTGCACACGAATAAACCGAATTTCGGATAATTCGTCACACGCGAGGCTAGACAAAAACTTGCACAGCTCCACCTAAGCTGGACGACCACCACTCCGGCGACCTCCCTCCACCTCGGCGACCTTCAGCAAGCTACCCCCTTCGAAACCCAAAAATGGCTAACACTCGAGCCGCTAAGGGACAGGCCTCCGCAGCTGCGGGAAGGTCAAAAGGGGGTGATCAAAACCAGGCCGAGGTGGAGACCTCACGCCAGGTGGTGGAAACATCACAACCACCTCCCCAGAAGAGCACCGCAGCTCCGCGAGTTGCGGTGACCCAGGAAGACTTGGCTCCCGCCCTGAGGGACCTGACCAGCAATCCTGACGAGCTCCAACGCACCATCGCGACCTTACAAAGGTTGCAGCAGCGACAGCAGGACGAGCTCGCCCTGGTACCCAGGCGAGTTCCAGCTGCCGAAGCCCGGGAACAGACCAGGCCCACTCAAGGCACCCAGACCAGAGGGGACTACAACATACTCCCCACCGAGCAGGAGACGGCGAAGGGGGCGAACTCCGGATGGGTGTGGCCGCCAGAGGGGCGGTGGATTGAACGAAGCCCCCCTGCCCTGACCTCGCCGAGGTCCTCTCAACCCGGTCGGACTCCTCGTCGACTAGGCCAGTATATCTCGTTTTCTTACGAGTTGTGGGATCCTCCTCACCGGCTCGGGATCCGCCACCCCCTTGGGCCCCCCTCTTTCCTGGACCTCGCTCGGAGGGGGCAACAACTCGCCCCCCACCTCGGCCGGCCCAGGCGACCTCTGATGCCTTGGACTTTTCAGGAGCCTTGGCTTTCTCCTTTTGGGCTCCCGACCCCTCTGCCTCGCCCTTTCTGGAGGCGAGCTCTGCCTCCTTGCTCGCCTCCAGTGCGAGCACGGACGGTGGGGCAAGTCTGTTGGGGTGAGGTGGGCCCATCTCAAAACGTCCCTTCACAATCTGGTAGGCCTCGGGGACCTCGGCAATCGGGATGGCGACGAAGCTACCACCTGCACAAGAAAACAACAAATGTCAGCATGATGGAAGAGCTACCCCCTCCCATAGGCGAGCTCCAAGGAGTTAGACCTGGGAGCTCGGGACCTTGGATATCGAGGTGGTGCGGCAATGTAAGGAGCCCGGCGAGCCGCAGGCAATGGTGCGCACACAGGTGGGCGACCTGCCTATCCTTCTCGCTTCTCAAGCAGCAGATGACGCGCACCACGTCGAACTGCTCCGACACTTTAGGCCTGCCCCGACTGGATTTGTGTCGCTTCGGAACTGCAAAAAGAAAGAAAATTAGAATTAGTATATCCAATTTGACCCACACACACCGAAATAGGCGACCTACTGCTGGCTTTCCCGTACCCCTCCGGAGTGGGAATACGGCCACCTCGTCCATGGTACGTGCTGGAAGCTCGCCAGTCTCCACCGATGAAGAAAAACTGCTTCTTCCAGTCACGAACTTTATTTGGCAAGTCCCCAAGGAATTTCTCCCCCGGGCGAGCTTTCAAATAATAATACCATGCTCCATCTTGCGCCCGCTTGGTCACGACGAAGAGCTCGCTCAGGTCCGCCGAGGTCGTCGCATTTTCATAACCATCCAGCCCAAAAACAGACAGGGCAGCGATAAGGTTGCTCCACTCATTCGGGGTGAGCTGGGTGATGGCCAGATTATTGTCAGCAAGATATTGGCCAATGATCGGGTGCAGTGGCAACGTAAGCCCGACCCTCAGAACATCTACATTCAGAGCGGTCATCCCCTCAGGAGGTGCGTCGGCCCGCTCATCCTTCATTGGGGCGTACATGAAGATGTCCAGTGGGATGCGATACTCCCTGCGTATGATGGGCATGTCGCATTCATCAATAAGGCTCACCACCTCGCCAGCCTTGTACTCAGAAGGGGCAACTTCTTCCAGGTCGGTGGGGTCGGCACGAGGTACCCGATTCGGGCAGGGGAAGCTCGCCGCATACTCGGCGACATACTCATTCCAATTGAATGGGTGGACCACCTGGGTGGGAACCTGGTACTCTACCAGCTGGGGTTCCGGGAAACCGTTACGGTGGAACCATTCGAGCGTAACTCCCTCCAGGTTGCCACCCTCCTCACTGACCTCGGCAACGCCCTCTTCAACCTCCTCGGGTCCTTCTTTGCCACTGGCAACTCTTTCCTCTTGGGCGACCTCGCCACCTTCCTCCCACACCTCGCGGTATACAGAACTGGAGGCTCCTTCCTCCGGATCGGGACACAGCTCGCTGGGCATCTCGCCACGCAACTCGCCGGAGACCTGGCGAGCTACCGAGGTCACCTCGGAGCTAGAGCCGATCTCCACGTACGAAACCCGAGGTGGCTCATCCTCAATTATTGGCCGTTTGTCAGGATTCCGGTCCGACAGGGTTCTACTCGAGGAGCGGGTCGACATGGTCTCAGAGGAGTTCAAGGGTCCCGTAGTCCAAAATCCAATAGTCCAGAGTCAGGGAAATTCAAAGTTTCTCGGCGCAATCCACGGTCCAAAATCCCGTAATCCCGAAGAAACAACAGAAAAATCAAGTAAAAGATATAAGAGAAGGGAAGAAAGATCGAATCCTACCTTGAAGAGCCTTCGAAAATCCATCGAGCACAAGAAAAATCGGTCGCCGGGAAAGCTCTGAGAATTCGAAATGCAGAAAGTGAGGAAATTAATCCATTTCCCCCTATTTATAGAAGTCGGGGCGAGGTGCGATATTCACGAAGTACAGGGACCTGTTTGCAAGAAATTTGAAAGATGACATGATTGTGGGCGGGAACCGAGGTCTCAAAAGGCGTGCATGACCCCTGGATTCCCGCACCACGACGACCAGGAATAACCACCTTGACCGAGCTCGCCTGCTAGCTCGGCAATCGCCCAGAGATAGTTCGCCGAATTTCAAATTCTCCAGCTAGCCTGCACAATTGACGAAGTCATGACACATGCGAGCTGGGGGGCAAATGTTGGACTGGCGAACTAACATAATTAGTATATGGATAATCACCAAGGTTTGGCAGGTCGTCAGGACTCACCCAGATCCGTAAAAGTGCGGAGCTCGCCCACATGGGGATAGCTTATCTACGTAGCTCGCCCACAAGAGCCCGCCTCTGTCATCCTGGAGCTCGCCCCGTATCCCCATGAAGGCCTCGCCGAGATCCATCATCGCATAACGTCCGTAAGCCGCGCAAGGCACTGGAGCTCGCCCCATAACTCGCTCAAACCAGTGGAATCCACCTCCGAGCTCGCCTGTTAGTCAAATAGGACCTCGATTGTGCGCTCTTTTTCCCTCCGTCCGGTTTATCCACAAGGGTGGTTTACGGCGAGGTTTTTAATGAGGCCCATCTAGTCTAAAACATTGTAGTAGGATGAGGCACGATATAGGAAGCAGTGTGGGGGACCAGGACGAGGGTTACGGACCTTCGTCAACACCGGAAGCCAAATAGGCTCGTAAGGTGCCGTCTCACACTCACACACCTATAAATAAGACATCTCTTGTACTATTCACATAATTCTGACACAATCAATACAATCCACATTGCAATATTTCTCTCTCTAAGCTCTCTATTCTCCCTCGCCAAGAACATTAATTCAAAGATTATTGTTTGATAGGATTGATATGTTATAAAGCCACATAAACAAACATCAATTAGTAAATTCTATCAAAAGTCATATAATAATACATAATAGTAAAAAATATATTCCTATATGATTAAATAAATCTAGATTTTAAGGAGATGATGAATAAGTAAGAAACACATATTTATTCTTATAAAAACTTATGTTGTCCTTAAAGTAACACATATTTGCTCATATAGCAACACAAATTCGGAGCAAATTTGTGTTACAATTAAAATAAATATGTGTTACTGTAATATCGAATGTGTATTACTGTAAAATCAAATTGTGTGTTACTATATTTATTTGAATTTTATCAAATTAATATATAATTTTTAAATAAAAATAATAAATAAACTGAAAAAAAAAATATGAGAAAGAGACTTTACCCAACGAAAAGGATTAATGACTAATCCCATATTCCCATCCGCCAAAAAGGAAGCAGCGGAAAATGAAGAAGCCGTGCGTCAATCTCTTTTTTTAAATTTATTTTTAGAAAAATTTCTACGGTAAAATTTTTTACGCAAGTGAAGCTCATAACATTTTATCACAAAATAGGGTAAAATATTGAAAATATCATATGTGTTTACTCTTCTCGATAATCATTTAGTATGTCAAAGGAGTCCCTTTACTCATTATGTTGATATTAAAAAATAATTATATAAGTTTTAACTTTGTGATAAAATTTAGAATTAGATGATCTTGCACTTTATTTTTTTTTTGGGATACCAGAGTCGCTATAAACACTAGTATTTGTAGGACGAGCACTTGAAGATGAAGAGGCAGGGGATATTACTTATCGATTTAATCTAAATTATGTTTTGTTCTCATATACTTTATAAATAAATTTAATAATATTTGGTTTCAAATCTAGATACAATCAATTTGGAATTAGGCCGCAAATACTTCTGTGCATCCAATGCACTTGGATTTTTAAAAACGTACACTACACACCGCACTATGTATGGGTGGTCATTCGGTCTATTCGGTCCGTTCGGTCCAATTTTGGACCAGACCGAATAGACCGAATTTTTGTGGGCAATGGACCGAATCGAAACGAAAAGTATCTTGGACCGAACCGGACTGAACCGAAATAATTCGGTCCGGTTCGGTTCATTCGGTCCAAGTAGTTTTAAAATGAAAAAAATAATATTTCATCACAAATTAAAGATATACAATACAATTATATTTAGTTCAATACCAACAAATTAAAGAGGTACAATACAATTAAATTCAATAAAATTCGCAACATTAATTAAATAAAGTTCACGACAATTTAAAGTTCACCGCAATATGAATTTAATTAGGATTAAGTTGAGTGAGTTGTGAATTGATTTTTAATTTTTAGTTACAATTAATCTAACTATGTGTATTGTGTATGTGTAGTGCGTATTACTTAGGTTTTATTTTTTTATTATATATAATAATATAATTAATATATTAATATATATAATATAATTAATTTTTTTAATTAAAATTCGGTCTGTTCGATTTTTTCGGTCTATCTGGTTTTGATTATCCAGGACCGAACCGAACCGAATAGACCGAAATTTTTAAAATTTTGGACCGAAAACAGAAACCGAATTTTTTTGGACCGAACCGGACCGGACCGAATTTCGTCGGTTCTGTTTTTCGTTTTTTTCGATTTTGTGAACACCCCTAGCACTATGTGTTTTTTTTTGGCAATTGGGGTATTAATTATTTTGTCTTCGGGTATTATTATTTGTTCTTGGGGTATTATTATTTGTTCTTGGGGTATTATGAGTTGTTCTCGGGGTATTTACTTTGGGGTATTGTGAGTTGTTCTTGAAATATTTACTTATATTTGTTCTTGGGGTATTGTGATTTGTTCTTCGAATATTGATAATTGTTCTTGGTGTATTTACTTAGACTTTTTCTTGGGGTATTGTAAATTGGTCTTGGGATATTTAATTAAATTTATTTTTAGGTATTGTGAATTAATCTTGGGGTATTTGTAAGTTGTTCTTGGGGTATTGTGAGTTGTTCTTGGGGTATTTGTTTAGATTTGTTATTGGAGTATTTATTAGTTATTCTTGGGGTATTATAATTTGTTCTTGATGTATTATTATATTATAATAGCAAAAATACATGCCCAGAATTCAACTGAAACCACAAGAAATAAAGAGAAGACAAAAGAAGACCTGATCCATTTTCTAGTAAGCACATCGTATGAATGAATGCAATTAGTCACTCCATCCAACCCTAAAACACAACAACAAGCGCAAATTCAAACACCGAGTAGACTATCAAAGAGCAAATACCAGAAAGCAAAATAAAGAGATTACGGATGCCACCGGCGCCTCCGAATAAAATGAGGCAGGGCCCGTGGGTTTTAGTGACGGCGACGGCGGTGAGGATGTGGCCACACCGCGGCTCCGGCCATTTCGACTGCTCAAGGCGCTGCTCTTGGCTGCGAGAATTGCGAGAATGGCGAAAGAGTTGCACAGGAATATCACTCAGTATATCACTAAAGCAAATCACTAAATTCTGTCACACTATTAAATGGATACATAGTAACATGTGGCAGCATTTTAGATTGGTCGACTCCATGCAACTATATAACATATATTGTCCAAATTGGTAATTCCTTAGTACTAGTGAATATTTCACTTCACTTTTTACATGTTTGAATTACAATTAAAATTTAAGTATATAGTGTATTATAAATATTTTAATTACAAAAACAATTTTAAAAAATATAACCTAATCTTTTACTCCCTCTATCCCACAGGAATTTGCACACTTTCCTTATTGAGACGTCTCACACAAATTTGCACACTACCAAAAAAGGAAACATTGATTTACGTGCACACTCACAAACCTTTACACATATTTACCCATATGCCACTACTTTATATATAAAACAATTTTCCTTAAAAAATGTGCCGTCCCGTAGGGTGCAAATTCCTACGGGACGGAGGGAGTATTATACATAAAGTTTTTTTTTTTTTTTTTTCATTTTGCGAGGTCTACTTCTAGTAATAATATATTATTAGTAATAAAATTTGTTTGAAAATTCTTCAATCGAAATAAGAATAAAAATTATAATAATTAATGTGAATAAAATATGTATATAATTCTACTTTATCTCATAAGTAAGATAATTATTATTTTATTTAATAATATTTCTTCTTCTAATAATTATCCTCAAATAATAATACTAATTATGTAATTAATATGCAGATAAAAGCTCATCAATATATTTAAAAAAAATCATCAATTCAATAATAATTAATTATTAACAAAAATTTCAAATGCATATTTTTTTTATCGGTAAATGTTAGTTGTTAGTAATTAGTTCACCAAGTCTCCTTACACCCCAAGAATATCTCCAAGTCAATCCTTATAACTTCCTCCTAATTCGTTCCCAAAGGGAATCGAACTCAAGCCACTCACTCAAGTGAGGAGCCTGGTGAGCTAGCTGAGCTCCCCTGGTTATTTTTAAATGCATCTTATCTACACTGCATTCAATTAATAATTGATGTTATTCGTTATGAAAAGTATCAATTAATAACATTAAAAAATATAAGTTTATTATATAAATAAATTTATACATATTTTCAATAGTACTGAATTTTTTTTTACACTTATTTTTGTGTAATCATTATACAAATTTCAGTATAAATAATCTTTATATGTTACACTAAAATGCTTGTTTTAAAACTCTTCAAAATAATTTTTAGAATTTTTTTTCAAAAATTAAAAAAAATTATTTTTAATATTTTAAAACAGAAGATAAGTGTACAAAGTTAATAATTAGTACTCCCTTTATCCCTAAACGTTTTGTATATTTTCCTTTTCGATCCGTCGGATACTCTATAGATAGAACTTAGAAGTAATTATTAACTTTATTCTCATAATAATCATATATTTACATAAAATATTATTACTTTTATATTCAATTTAATAAATTTTGTATTATTTTAATAATATAATTTTATACCTCATCTTTAAAATTCTAATTTATTATATATATATTTTTTTAAATGTTTGTAAAAAGTTAGTGTGAAATGTGTTGGAGGGAGGGAGGGAGGACCGGAGGACTGCAATTTACTTCAACGAAAGAAAGACTTCCCGCCGCGAACCAAAGTCAATCGTATAAAATTTTCGGCCTTCTCTTTCCTCATTTTGCAAACAAAACGCCCCTCTTTTGCTTCTAAATTCAGGTGATCAAAATCACAGCATTTTCCAGTGATTGTGTCGATAAAATCAAAATCAAACCCAGCGATCGTTCTTCAGATTCACAGAGCAAGTAGCTGGGGAAGGATGAAGATCAAAGGAAGTAAAGTCGCCGGAGGAAAATGGAGCAGTCTAGGGTTTCCGTCGATTTTTATCTTGTGTCTCTTCTTCTTCCTCGCCGGTTTTTTTGGTTCATCTCTTTTCTCTCAGCAGGTTCATTCACTATTTCTTCGTTTTTTCTTTCTTTCTCGAGTTTGAATTATGATTGTACATGCAGTATAAATGTGTTCGCGTGTCTATGTGGGTGTGGGCTAAAGTGATCTGTTAAGTGTGTATGGCAGGAGCTGCCTAGTGATTTAAGGCTGCGGATGCGGGAAATGATGGAAGAGAAGATGAATTTTAAGGCGCTGCCACATGGAGATTCCGGTGAAGACTTTGTGGAGACGATCCCCTTTCAGGTGGTGTATTTTCGCCGTTTTGCAGCGAGCGGTGTCCCCCCACCCCCCCGGGCCCCGGGTTATTGTGTAGGATATTGATTTAACTGAAGTCATGGATTTTTCAATCACTGAATAAACTGGCATCGGTTGAAATGCTTTTACATTGGGTTTGGTAGATAATTCAAGTATGTAATTTGCTGTTGACCCATTTATTCTAGGGTTTATGTTCCATGGTTTCATCATTGCTAGGTCCTAATTTATTCTTTTAAAATATATTCCATTTGTTCACGAAAAACGTGCTCACTTATTTATACGTGGTTTAATGCGATTTGTTGGAGGTATTACGGGTATTGTGAGGTCCCTTATAAATAAAAATGATATTTATGAAAAATACATAGGACATACTTTTCATAAATAATTACTCTATTCATAAATGGACTTCACAATACCCGTAATGTCTTTCGATATATTGCATTAAATCATGTGCAAACAAGTTAACACATTTTTTAAATCATTCAAATGACTGGTGTGAGCAAGATTCATTTTATACAACTAACTCGCAATGAATAGATTTGGAGTTAAGGAAAAGGTTTCCTCACAACTTCATTAGTTTGCCCAAATGGATAGTCTATGATTTATAACAGTATATTATTAAAAGTCCTTAACTAAAGTTGTGTGCATAGTTGAGATTATTTTGCAGCTCTAGATCCTACGGTAAAAAAGATTATAGACAATATTACCTTTGATATTTATTGAATGTTCCTCTATGCTGATCGCTCCTGAAATGCTTAGATATTTGCAAATATGAATGTGTTATAGAACTTAGTGCCGTTTGTTGTTTGTTTGCTAAACTTAAATAATAAACCTGATAAATCAGTCTTCACTGATGTGCTTGAATGCCAAATCTTAGCATGTGATTACTAAATCATAATATGCTGCCTGGTTTTGTAATTGATTTTTTCCTTCACTTTTTCTGTATAATGTTTTCCTGGTTTATCGCAATTGTTTTGTTCCTTGATTTTGATATGCAGATACTGAGCTGGAACCCTCGGGCATTATATTTTCCTAATTTTGCTACTGCAGAACAATGCCAGAGCATTATCGAAATGGCAAAAGTGCATCTTCAACCATCGTCCTTAGCTCTACGTGCAGGAGAAACAGCAGAAAATACCCGAGGAATTAGGACGAGGTGATTACCATTTGCATATTGACTGTAGATTGAAACAATATATTAATTTAACATGTATATATTCTAATGCACTCTTTGTAATCTATTTTGTTTAGATGTTGGATTTTCTGTCATGATTAAATATATGTTTTGCATGTTGAATTTCTCTTCCATTAGTTCTGGTATGTTTATAAGTGCATCTGAAGACAAAACTGGGATCCTGGATCAGATTGAGGAAAAAATGGCTAAAGCAACAATGATCCCCAGGAATCATGGAGAGGTAATGTAGTTTAACAAAATTTGGTTTTTTATGTTCTGCTATATTGATTGTGTTTAGCTCGTAGACTGAGCTGCCAAATTTGTGAAGCTCATTTTTGCACAAATTAAAAACAAAATGGCAGATATGCTTATAAGAGCACTTGGATGCTAACCAGATATTGTCTGCTGTCAATGTGACTGATATGATAATCCAATATCTGGCAACAGACAATACCCTAAAAGTAATGACATTTTAGTATGCTAAACAAGATTAGAAAAATGATATTAGTTTCTAAGTTTTATTTGATTATCTTGAAAATGTATACTGTGATGCTCTGATGCTATATGGATATTTTATACGGATGCTTTGTGACATATAAATATATCATCCTTGCTAGTAGTTCTGATGCTACTTTATTTTTTTATCATTTGATTACCTAAAATTCATTATGCATAAGTCATCACACGACAGAACCCCATGTTATTTTCGTAGTTTCTGGGATGAAACTCTGTTTGACTATGTCTGATCTTATATGGAGGGATTCCTACAAAAAAATTCCAACTGCAGTTCTAGTACAATGATATCCAAACAGTCAAAATGGTAGTGATATTTTACTGCATCAAAATAGTTTGATACGTCTCAATTAGACAAGGATCCTGGAAGATTTCGGCTGATTTTGGTTTCAATTAAGTGAACAACATAACTAACAATTCCATTGATGTAGAAGTTTTTTTTAATGTGCGGAGTGGTATATGATTGCATTAGTTCAATTTGTTTGAATTGGACTTGTTTGGTGTTTTCTTAAATTCTATTCACAAAGGTTTATGATCATGTTTATTATCGTGTTTCAGTCCTTCAATGTCTTGCGTTATGAGATTGGGCAGAGCTATCATTCGCATTATGATGCTTTCAATCCAGCTGAATATGGTCCTCAGAAGAGCCAAAGGGTAATATAAATCTGATATTCAATTGCTGTTGAGGCATTTCACCTTGCCGATTAGTCATGTTTCTGGTTTTTTCATCAGGTTGCGTCTTTCCTATTATATCTATCTGATGTTGAAGAAGGGGGTGAAACCATGTTTCCTTACGAGGTATGATTGCCGCCTTTTTTCTAGTTCCCAATTTTATAGTCCTCTCGTTTCACTAATGAAGGTCCCCCAGTCTTCTGTAAATTTACAGTTACTCTATGGCTTTTAATGTTCAGAATGGGCAAAACATGGACAACAATTATGATTTCAGAAAATGTGTTGGTCTAAAAGTGAAGCCACATAGAGGAGATGGACTTTTATTCTACTCATTGTTTCCAAATGGTACAATTGATCCTGTGAGTGGCTCTGCTATATGCTCTCCTTGGGATGTCTTATGTTTTATCGGTTCTTCCTCTTTATATTATCTGATTTTAAATAATTTCACTTTTATCATTAAGCTTTCTTTTTATTCAATAGGCAGCAGTTAAAAGGGGTAGGCTGAAACATAAAGGATACTGAGAAAATAGGATCTGTGTATAGTCGGTGAGAGTTATTAGGTTATCTCATTTTTAATGGGTTCGTGACGTGCATTAGCATAGCTTGTCTAAACTCTGTTTAACTGAACTATTATTACGGAATCTGTTAGTAACATGAGTTTCATTTGGAATAACCACGAGTTGAATTCTGATCAGAAATCTCACATTATCAAACATGACTCCTCCCATCATAATGAGATTTTGTAATTGCAGCAATCAGATCCTTTGCTTTCACTATATTTTTATGAGCCTGGAAAGTAGCAAAATAGCCAGCTGGGCAGTGCAGGATATATGTGTAGCTGTAGCAGCACCTTATAGTCTCTCTTTCTTCCGGGTCCCTTATCTCTTTTAAAACCTTTAACAGACCTATTATGCTAATTACGTACCATGTACAAGAAATTTTCCTTAAACAAGTTGCGTTATCAGAGTCTCCTATGTGCATATATAGAAATGCTTTGGGGATTTGGATAGTAAAAAAAAAAAGCTGCAGCAAGGCCATAAATTATCCTAGAGCTTAGTGTCACTATAACATCTTTAATCTAGTTGATTTCTAAGCACATTTTAGAATAAGACTGGCTTTCTTATGTTTTTAAGTTGGGGGTATAAAAATTATTTTCAATATATGGCGCAATACTCCATCTGTTTCATTTTAATTACGTTTTTGAGGTTAAGTTTTATTTTCAAATTATTTGTCGTTATAGTTATTTCTCCATATTTCTTCCTAATTTACTCACATGTGTACCTAGGGTAAATATATCAATGTTCAGTGTTCCTTAATTTTATACAAATTCTCTAAAACGGGGATAAAATGAAAAGGAGGTAGCAATGCTAATGCGATGTTTGTGAATCTGCAGACGTCTCTTCATGGGAGCTGCCCAGTAATCCGAGGCGAAAAATGGGTAGCCACTAAGTGGATAAGAGATGTGGTGCAGGAGGATGACTCTACTCTTCCTGTAAATTAGTGTGGGAGGTATGAATCAGTTGCCCTTGCCCACTAGTTTTGTTGTGTATACAAAATCCATCACTTAATTAAAAAAACAATAAAAATCACATCTCTGATTAAGATGCTTTACTTTGTCTCGAGTGTCTATCAGCCCTATCAACAGCTCTTCAATTAGGCCGACTCATGCTTTTAAAACGTTAAGTATTATTGTTCACATAAGTTTTGGTGCTCCATTTTCTAATTATATGCATGATCCATTATTTAACCTAACATTATTGCATTATACACAATCTGAAAAGTGGATAAAAGGTCACATATTTTATAAAAGGACTTGCGCATTTATCATCTTAGCACCCACCACATTGTTTGCCTACTCATGTTTCTTATTGCACACTTCCTTCGTCACGTAATTGTTTACACACTTAACATAAATCCAATGTTCACAATATCCAAATATTTACATAAACCTCCTTATGTTTTTGGCATATATATTACACCTTTATTCAACAAATTTATCTTATAAATAAAGGTTTATCAAGTTACTGCTCAATATTTTATTAATTATTCTTTGTGCAAATACTCGTGGGAGTAGGGAGGGAGTATAATAAACTATCACTAATCTTGATTGTGATGGTGATCTAACTTTTTAAGCTATTCCATTTGGTCACCGAAAATTTTAATTTTAACCTTAAAAATAGATTTCCAAACTAATTTAAGTTATGTTTGAAGAACAGAAAGTATAAGCTTGAGAAGTTGTCAAATGAAGTGTATTCTTTTACGACATATTATTTGTAACCAATGAGAAGCAAGGAAAAGCGTGTTGTTGGCCACAACTTTCATTCATCAATGAACATGTTTATCAACACCAATAAGGCATAATCAATGTTCTAAGTATGAAGAAAGTATGGTTTTGTTGTGGGTGCAGAAAGAAAGAGATGGTTGTATACATATTTTTAATTCTGGCTTCAATAATGGATGGTGAGATTGATCTCCGAATTTGTTGATTTTTGAATTGAATATCAAATTATTTTTAAAAATCGATGTCTATTTCCCCTTGTGCCGTGTGTAAAATGAAATCTCCAGCACACAGTTTCCCAAAATATACATGCTATTTGAAAATATAGTTTAATCTGAAAATAATGTTAAGTATATGAATATGATTTTGGAAAAAAAAAACAGAGAGGGGGACACACTTTTCTCTTAAATTACAAAGAAAGACAAGTGGACAAAAATTATAAAATGCACACCAAAAAATATATTCAGAATGAGTGTAAATATTCTAAAAATTGCACCTCTTTGTAATAAAATTAAAAAATTGTCTCTCTTTGTAACTGTTGTTATGAATAAATGATAATAAAAGTCAATAAGTTTATGAAGAAGCATGCCGTGGCCTCCACTCTGGAATTGCATCTACTAAAGTGTTGATATACTTCTCCATTGCCAATGAATTTAACTCTAACAAGTGTCAATGCTCAAAATAAAAAAATCAAGTATATAGAGAAGTTACCACTTTGATCTTGCAGAAACATTGAATAACATAGGTTGTGATTTATTACAAGGCCCTTGGAGAGCAAACATTTGAAGGCCACAACTTCGTATCTTCATCACCATTAGTATTCACAGCTTCACCAAACATATTCTCTCTATTTCCTCCCAATCATCATCAATATCACTCACCAATGACCTCTCATCACAACTCCCACTGACCAAATCTTCTTCTCCATCAAAAAACCATTTGTGTTCCACACTTTTCATCATCACCTTCTCTCACGGACATTCCGGAATCATCATCCACTTTACGCCGGCATTTTCTGCTCTCTTCGTATGAATCGACGACTAAGAAGAGCATTACAGAGAACCCCACAACATAAAGCAGAAATATATCCGCAGTATCCATGCTAAAAGAATTCAACAAAGTAGAGGACGAAATTGCAGGTTGTGTGTAGACTTCAAAAGGTGAGAAAACTATGATGCTGCAAATTTTAAAGATTGATAAGAACAGGGGAAAACAGAGTATATGAAACTCTTCTGGAATGGGGCCAGATTGTTGGTGCTGAGTTTCTTATTAACGTGGGAAGAGGTGTCTGAAAGCAACTCTGAAACTAACACTTTGTGTCGGTTGTACAGTGTATACTCTCTCCATTTCAGAATATGTCACTTAGCTTTTTATACTTTGTCATAATATATGTCATTTAAATTTTTTTTTCATGTTTACCCTCTAATTATTTCCTAAACACTCACTCAACTTCAATTAACCATTTTCCAAAATATTATTATTATTCATTTATTAGGGGTAAATAATTCTAAAAACTATTTTTTAGTATTTTAAAAAAAGACAGTAAATGCACAGAGTTACTAATTAGTATTCCCCTCACCTCTACTTTCACATTTATTTTATGGGTGCCATTATACATACTCCAAATTACTCTAAACATACCCCATAAATTTATGAACAAAAATAGACACATTTTAAATGACTAAAATACCCCTATATAAACATATATAAATTAGAACTATATAAATTAAATTTCATAAACCCTTTTCTATACCAAGAACATTTACTTTTTTCAAAAATTCTCACAATTTTTTTTTATCTATTGATCAATATTTCAACCATCATCGTTATGCAAGACTAAAAAAAAACCATCTTCATCATGCAACAAGAAAATTCAACAAAGAATATTTTTAAGTGTAGTTAACGCTTTTTTATTCTATTAACTATGAATATTTAGATAGAAAAAATGTTTAGTTAGGATTTAATTAAGTAAAATCGTGCCTTTGTTCGGTCCAAATCGTGGCTGAACATTGTAGCCAATTTCCGGACGCAATAGCCGAACAAAGTTGCATGAAAACTTCGTTGGGCTGTGTTCGGCGGATCCAACCGAACACAATGGAAAACGTTCATAATGTTACCACCGAACATTGCATGTATTGTTCATCAGGTTGTAACCGAACAGAACTGCATTTATACACATTTATATGACCGAACACGATAAAATTGAAGATTATGCAATAAAAACTATGTGACGCAGAGCTTCGGTTCTCATGGGAGTGGTGTGCTGCCTTCCTTCTTTTCCCTGTGGAGGTATAGTGATTTTGAGAGGAAAAAGTGCAAATTTTAGTTAAAATAATAAAAAATTAAGTATGTTTAATATTTTTAATTAATTTTTAATTTCAAATAGGGTATGTTCAGTGTCAGCCTAATTTTATTTGAACATTCCCACAGTAAAAAATAAAATATTTTATATTCTTAAAAATTATTGAAATATATTTACTTTTAGACTCCTTCGGCTTCGGGAATGAAAACCAGACCGGGTCGGTTTGGATCGCTGTAAACACTGGTATGTCTGTGAGTAGTAATGTTCAATTTCAGATTTTAGATCTTTGCCAACTTTCAGTCCTCAGAAAATTATCCAGAAAACTGAAATTATAGCATATAATTATCAAATCTGAACAGCACAGAGAGGGGAGATGGAGTACGGAAGAATTAAGGATCAGGTTTGCCTTCTTCTCTCCTATTCTAATGTGTTTTCTCTGCTATTGATGTTTATATCTGTATCGGAGACTTATCATTTGCCGATTTGATTAGGGCATCTCAAGTTTCTTCAAAATTTTCTTTGTTTGAGCTTATATTCTGCTATTCATTTTTCTTTACTTATCTCGTTTTCCTGTTTACTGTTTGTTTGCTGCTCAGCTTTCACTTAAATCGAGTAATTCCATGATTCGGATTCCAAATTCATTGTGCACTGATTAGTACTTCTATCTCACTTTGTATTGATACATTCTGGATTATTTTAGGAGAAAGATGGGAATTCAGTAAATGATGATGTTGAAAGCTTACGAGGTAAACCCCATTCAGGTGCTATGCACCACTCGCTTCGTGTCATTTCACTGACCTGCATTAGCTGTTGAGTAGTGCATATCTCATTTCTCGACTTTCCCTATGGCTGGGTTGGACTGTTCTCATTCTGTTGATATACAGGTTCTCCCAAAAGTATGGGTGGCGGGTCACCTTCTAAGTGGAAGCTCAAGTATGAATGCCCTTACAGTTTTTTTTTTTTCATCATAGAGTATATCAACTTTATGATTTTCCAATAATTCCTAATTAACTTTATTAATGACAAAACCAGGTCCGTCGTAACACTTACATTGACAGTTCTTACAAGTTCACAAGCAATTCTTATTGTCTGGTCAAAGAGGGCTGGCAAGTATGAGTATAGTGTTACAACAGCAAATTTTTTGGTAAGTGGATGACATATCCTGTTAGGCTAGTTATTATCAAACTAGGCTGTTTTTGTTTATCATTATTTTTGTGGATAATCTGAATCTGTCGAAGAATGTTCTGAATTTTCTATTCAATTAATTATCACTGATTAGGTAGAGGCTTTGAAGTGTGCCCTATCGCTTGCAGCACTGACGAGAATCTGGAGGAAGGATGGTGTTACTGAGGACAACAGGTGTTGGTTCCTTTTTTATTCGTTTTCTATTAAGTGGCCAAACTATATAACTCATGTATTTTGGCCCACATGTTCTTCTAGTCACATGACTGAAAAGATATAGAGAAGATACTATTGAAAGTGAGCATGGCTAAATAAATCGTTTGCGTCTGTACAGTCCAAGGGTCTCGATGACTAACTTTCTCAATCCGAGTCTTGTTCAGATCTTATTCCTTTACCAGTTTCTGGCATCGATTCATTAAACACCTTATGATGTTTTTAATACTAAAACTATATTAGCCAAAAGTTACAACTTATTAGAAATGATTGCATAAATGACCGTACTCAAACAATTCAATACTTCTTTGAAAGTTAATTTCACCTGACAAGAAGATTTCCTGTTTCCTGTCTTTTGTAGCCAACTCAATTTGTTGTTTCCTGTCAACCCCAACCTCCCCACAGGTTGAATACGACATGGGATGAAGTTAATGTGTATCCCATTCCTGCTGCTCTTTATCTCATCAAGAACCTACTTCAAGTAGGTTTTCATCCTGTCTGTTTTTACCAGCGAATTTTTTGTTCCTTTAGCAATGCATTTTCCTGATATCAATGTTTGTCAGTATTACATTTTTGCATATGTAGATGCTCCAGGGTACCAAATACTAAAGAACTTCAACATAATCAGCACCGGTGTGTTATACCGTATCATTCTCAAGAGAAAGTAAGCCTCAGGTCTTATTGTTATTCAATTTAAAGTTCCCAAGCATGACATCTACTTCTCTTTTAAAGGCTTTAGTCTAAGAATCTCAAGAGCTTTATGATATCATGATGATGACGCCCAAAAATAACCTTTATTTTGTTGTTTTTGCGAATGAGGTGTTGAAGGATGGATAATATGCTTTTCAAACTCTACGAGCAACTGATTATGATCATTTCTTTTTTTCAGGTTGAGTGAAATTCAGTGGGCAGCTTTTGTTTTACTTTGTGCAGGGTGCACAACCGCACAACTTAATTCTAAGTAAGGATGCAATTGTCATATCTGTATTTTATTGATTAAGCATGACTTAGAGTGTTCGTCAATTTTTCGTAATGTAGACAGTGATTTCCTTCATTATGTACTTATAAAAAAATAATGATCAGAAGACAAGTACGCTGAATTCTTTCCATTTGTCCAAGCAGTGGGTAGACTTAGGCAGGTTTCACGTGGTTTAACTCCATTGGTAGATGTTCTGAGCATCTTAGCACTGTAGAGGCTTTAATTGATCACAATGAAGTACTTAGGGAAAAAGATTAAAATAAGTAAGGGAGACTACTTCATGTTGTCAAGTGTATCAAAATGTTGCACAGTATACATTGTAAAAGTAAGTATTTGATACTCTCCGTTACATATTGAACCATTTTTATTTACTGTTTAGAAAGAGGGTCAAGATTTATGAAGAGGAATAAGATTTATGGTATACTTGAAACAAAGAACTAAAGAGAGCCTCTTTTCGCTTAAAGTACAATAATAGCGGAGGGCAAAAATGTTTTGCACTATATGTTTGAATGGTTTATGGCTGCCTGTAATGATCCATTTTTAATAGTAGGTAAGTATCTGGATTTGCAACTCTCTGCCATAATGGTAATTGGAAATTAGAGCTGGCCAATGAGAATCAGATATTAAAATTATGTTTTCTCTTGGTTTCTTTTTCTTCTTTGTCTTGGTACTGTATCCTGACGATGTTCACATCAGTCTGTCCTTATAGAATCTCACTGATTTCTTTTTCAGTTCCGACAGTGTGTTGCAAACACCTCTACAGGGCTGGCTGATGGCAATTGTAAGTTGAAGCTAAAACCTAATAGTTTATCATTTTCTACTCACTGTTACACATCAGCTGCAACAAAATGGACTACTAATTAGTTAATAGTTCTTTCTCGTTGTGTCAGTACTCACTTGATGTAGGATTTGACAGGGGAAAGTGAAATGTTCTCTTTAACATGACAACAAAAGAGAATGTTTTCATTATGATTTCTTTATTGTTTAAACACAGTTTAAGTAACTCTTGGTGGATCATTTCAGATCATGGCTCTTCTTAGTGGTTTTGCTGGAGTCTACACCGAGGTAAATCTGTAATACATTTTGTTGTCTTTAGAACAGTATTTTTCCGATTTAGTCGGATGTCCTTAAGGGTCGTCTTTGCATCTTTGGAGCAGCAATATAAGTAGAAGCAGGTAGTGTTTTTCCAATTCTGCAGCCACTAATGCTGGTTGCAATTTGTGTTGTATTTTTGGCTGATGCCTAACATACAACATTGTCACACATAAATATTGTTTACTTTCCATTTCATGTTCTGTAGAAAACACTCATGATAAATGACATCTTAATACTAATTCAGCCTTGTTTTGATATTTTTTTTTCCTGTAGGCTATAATTAAAAAACGGCCTTCGAGGAATATTAATGTTCAGAACTTCTGGTTGTATGTATTTGGCATGATTTTCAATGCTATTGCAATATTCGTTCAGGATTTTGATGCTGTTATGAACAAGTAAGTTGAAATGACTATGATTCAGGTTGTTCAACTTCTGAATATCTGGATAAGATTACTTTAAATAATCAGGGAGTATAATTGGATTCGTGTTGAAGATATACTCTCTTCAACTATTTGCTTCAAGAGGTTTTCCTACAACAGGATTAAATAATAATACTCCTCCGACCTTGAAAAATGGGTCACATTGCCTTATTTGTCCATCCATGAAAAATGGTCTTGTTTTCTGAAGTGGAAATAATTACCTTTATTTACACCCTTCAACATACATTTATTTGCACTATTTTCTGAACCTCACACAACATTTTTAAGGCTTCATTTGAATGGATGAATTTGAAAATGAATGGATTTAGAAAAATTACATGTAATAAAGCATATATTTCAAGTTAAGAATTATGAAGAGATGGGAGAGAAGGGAAAAAGTAAGGAGAGATAGAGATGGAAAGGGGTAAAGAGGATGGATTTCAAATGACATGGTTTTGAAGAAGATTTAGAATTCCTTCATTTTAAACATAATTCAAACCTAAGTATTTGTAAATTCATGGAGATGGTGATTATTTGTGTGTGAAATCCACCGATTTCAAATCCACCCATCCAAATGGAGCCTAAAATAATTTATTTTGTACTTGATTTGACTACTATTTTATTACTTTTTACACATCTTATCTACTTTTCTTAATAACCGTGCTAAAGGAAACAAGACTATATATCATGGATGGAGGGAGTATATTTCTACAACATGGCAAGGTTGTTGACCTAGAATATTTAGTAGGACTTGCTGAAGTAGAAGCAGCATCCTGGATTTTATTTTCTCTTGTCATTATTTATGTATATACTGAACTGCTCACTATGATTTCTGTGCAGGGGATTCTTTCATGGATATTCAATAATTACTGTTCTCATGATTTTGAACCATGCTCTGAGGTACAAAACTTTAACTGAATTTAAAATGTATCCGCCCCCCCCCCCCCCCCAAAAAAAAAAAAAACCTAATCAATATCGTTGTCATGTCACTGCTCAATGCTTATGTGTGGCATTACTTTTTAGAGGGGATAAGTTAGGAATTGGGATATTATATCTTGATCTCCCCAAAAGAAAATAGTTGCAATTAATTTGGACATTATTAGTATTTGTGATAAAGGATATCACTATTAATCATTTGTTCTCCTGACCCCTGATTTAAGGTGTAGTTGTGTATTTTTCTGCTGTTAAAACTGTTCATGTGCACTTATTTATTTAGACTCTCTATTTGTTTCAGCATTTCCTAATATATTTGATGTCAATGCAGTGGTATTGCTGTATCAATGGTCATGAAATATGCTGACAACATTGTAAAGGTAAAAAGTGATATTACATTCAATCTGGAAGGTGACAATTGACATGCATTCAATTTAAAGAATGAATTGTTATTTAATATTATATTTTCCAGCTGATTTTTTGTACTTCCAAGTGGTGCAACAAACAATTTTTTAATGGGTTAAATATGGGCTTAATTATCCTTAATTGGTACTAGGACAATTATCCTCAAGTGATACTAGGACAACATTTTTGGGTGGCTATTCCTTATATAGAGTAGAAATGTGCTCCATTGTTCTAAGTTCTCACTCATGATAAATGTAAGCACAGTTAAGTTACTGAACAGCAATTTTCTGCTGGAAATTACATAAAAGCTTACTGCGTTGAAAATTACATAGAATTTGAGGAAATCCTCTTCTTGGAAGAAATGGTTAAGGAATTTTCAGCTCGTCTTTAATATTCTGCTATAGAATTCAGAATAGCTCAATTCACAGAAATTTTTGCAGGTATACTCAACGTCAGTTGCAATGTTGTTGACAGCAGTTGTCTCTGTTTTCCTGTTTGGATTTCATCTTTCCCTTGCCTTCTTTCTTGGTTCCACGTGAGTATATATTCCAGTTTCACCATTCAAAAAACTTTATACAAGTTGTCCGAGCTATAGTTTACAATTGAACTTTTTCTGTTTGCAGAGTTGTTTCAGTGTCGGTATATTTGCACTCCGTTGGGAAGTTGAGATAGTGAACTGCACCTCTCAGCTGTATTGGAGTGGTTAGTATATAGAGTTTTATGACACCCTTGATTATTTCATATATATCGAAAATTGCCATTTTCCGTCTAGCTTAGGCATTATCATGCAGTTCGAAGTCGAACCATATTGATTAGACCATGCATGCACTCAAGCAGTTAATATTATGCTTAATTGCTTATTTTTGCAATAATCAAAAGTTTTAACTGCTTTGCTACTAGAGGTGATTGTAGATTGTGTAGCGTGATACAATTGATCTTGTTTTTCTAATGGTTGCTCAAATATGTAAAAATTCTGGTCTAAAATAATTGCTCAAATATGTAAAACTTCTGTCTAGAATAATAATTGAGCATTTACTGAAGCAAACTCTATGTTACCTGTAGCATTTGCTCGTGTGCAAGGGATACTTACAAGTGTGCTTATTTGGTGCTAAATAGATGCATATTGATTATCTTTACTTGTTTTTTTATCAGTAAGGACTCATTTGGTAGCCCTTGTTAAAACACTATTTTCTGTCTATTTCTCATATTTGGTAGGTAAGTAAAATTTTCCTAACAGACTCAGCTAATTTCAGCCCGTGTAAATCAACCCCGCTATTTTACTGTTGCTCTTTACAAAATACAACCCACCCCACCTCTCAGGATACATATTCTTGGAGTAACAGTAGCCTAAACTAAATTCAAGAACAAGAAGGAGAGAGACGAAATCGGCACTGCCCTGACCGCCAGCGTTTCCCGCTCCGGCCTAAAAGCCTCCACCCTGGTTATCAGCTCCAGGACAACCACATTTATGAGAAAAAATGGACAAAAAGAGAAATTCAAAAGAAATTAAGATTGTATATGTACAATTCCATCGCCGCGGCCTAGAATCTGGAAATGTAATGTATTGGCATCGAGCGTATTCATCGTCTCTTTGGCAACCGTCATCGAAAATCTGAGATGTGTTTTGTTGTGTTCACTGCATCACCTATTTCTTGCAATCTGATCTAAACTGTACTTCTTTCTTAGACAGATGAAGAGTGAAGAGTTTTTTTTCCATTTAGTCTTTGTAGTCTGTACTAGTGTTAAGAGTTTTTTTTATTTCATTTCTAGCTTAGCTTGACATTATCCACCAACAGTTGGCAATCTGTATTGGCATTTATTTAGTACCTTAGGTTGGGATTTCTCTTTTAGGTTATGTTTCCATAACCCTTACTTAATCTTACTGCAGTTCTTTTATTTATTAGAAACATAATTTATTAATATGTCAAACATGCACCAAAGGGATAATGAGTCCACAATCTAGAGCACTCTGAAACCTAAACTTAAGAGTAAAAAATCTCATTTTCTAATAACATCATTCACAAAAAAATTTGATTCAATTGTGGGAATTCCATAACACCATTGTGATCTTCTATTTTGGTGGAACAATATATTAAAATAGTGGAAGGACCTTGAGGCTGCAAGAGAATTAACAGTTGAGAAAATTACTGCTATTAAAGACAACCTTGGGGGGACAAACTATAGCCAAATACAATATTAATAGTACTCGTGAAGGCTTTTGCATGAGGAAAAGATGAAAGAAACAAGAACGGTATTGCAGAAACAATGCGTGGAGCATATAATGTAAAATATAGCTCCAACAGTACATTAAAGATGTCCTCTATACTAAAAAAATGAATAGTACATCATTTAATTTAGTAATTACTATTACACCACACTACATAATATTTATGTTATATTGGTTTCTAATATAATTTTCATTTAACAAATTATTTTTAATATATGTATGTAATATAAAACTATTATTTACGCAAATAATGTAAAAAAAAATACATTAAATTAAAATACGTCAAATTAAAATAAATTTAATTCTCAGGTTAAAAAAAAAAAGACATTACGGAATTTTAAACATTGAAATCAATTATCTCCGATATTATTTTTGACCCTCATAGATCTGAAAAATATTTGAAACAGTCAAATGGAACAAAAAGAAAAAGGAAACCAAAAACTTTTCTTACAGCTCCTCTAATGTACAATTATAATCACAAAATAACGATTTATCCAAAGTGAGTTGATAGTTATTCAAACAACAAAATCCCAGGCAAAATCACAGACATAATACCAAATTATAAAGTGGGTTAAACTCGGTTGAGAAAGAGCAGCATACTTCAATTTTATAAACCGGTTGAAGGCTTAGTTTCAACACAATACAAAATCAAACATACCTCATAATCCCAATTAGAGTACTTAGTAAATGTTATATATGTAATTTAAAATACAACAAAAACATCTTAGCTGCATCGAACAAGGCTACTGAGCACGAGTGCGGCTATTTTCTGCAGCCCTTACTTGCGAGAAATACGGATGAGCCTATACACACACAAAGAACATTGTAATTAATACCTAACAAAGTAGATTAACTTTCGAGAAGAGTGATAATCATTATCGAAAATAGCACAAATATTAGATGAGCACATTTAATATTTAGAAAAGGCAGGATTGAAGACTACCATGGCTTCTCTTGCTGTGGGCCTATCTTGATGATCATAGCGAAGGAGTTTGTCAAGGAAATCTATGGCCTGTTAATATGAAACGGGAAGTTTAAAACACTAGGACGAGTTGATCCAAAAGTTAGTAAGTATGAAAAATATAATAGTAAAATTGAAGAGAATTAACAAACTCATGACCTCTGGTGACACAAGATGCTGATTATCAGCATTGATAAATTTTGACCATGGTTTCCTGCTGTGCCTATCAGAAGACAAGGGAGCCAATTTTGTGAGACGAACTAGATGATACATTTACAGATTAATTACTAGGGACAATTACAAAAAACTAGCCTGAGACTCAGCCTATTCACAAAAAGATCCAGCTCTCTTTCAAAACTGACATCAGTTTTCTTCTCACAAGTATCTATAATTACAAAAACTTAACAGGGTTTTTGTTACAATCCCATATCGGATCCACAAGAAATTGTAGATGGGTGTATAAGTGGGAGCCATCCTTAACCTTTTTGACCATGGTATTGGTTAAGTTAGGGCTCCCTAGCTTCTATTCCTAACAGTTTGTTTTAATCACCTCTTTGAGGGACTTCTGCAGAAAATAAACAAGTTATAATAGGGCAACTCTCAAAAAGTGCATCTACCAGTGATATTTAATAGTCATTCCAGTAGGCTAGACTCTAGAGTTCATAGTTGTTTGTAGCGTACCTTCCAACGAGGGCTTCAAGTTGAGGATCAAGCTCCAAATGGTATTTATGTAAATACGCATTCAATTCATCAGTTCCAAGTACCTGGAAAAATAACCTGATATGAGATACAGAACTTAAAAAAACTGGTTTTGAATCTAATATTATAGAGGGATACCAACAAATTTTAATTTTCAAGGGAGCAGAACCACAAACTAAAAAGAAACATCAAACCTTAGCAATTTTCACGAGTTGATCCTGATTGTCATGTCCATAAAAGAAAGGTTCCTTACGAAATATCTGCATTATAACAGCAAAGTAAAATAAAGATGTGAAAATACATTGTAACTGAAGAAAAACCCCATGACATAACAGAACAAGGACCCTATCAAATCTCTCACCATTCCAGCAAACATGCAACCAAGGCTCCACAAGTCCAAAGAATAGTCATAATCTTGCAAGTCAACAAGAAGTTCTGGGCCCTTGAAGTATCTGAATGGGAAAAATGAAAAAAAAAAAAAATCTTATATTGCAAGTAACTCAAGTCTGGCATTGAATAAATGAAACAGAAGGTAAAAATTGAAAAGTCCTAAGTAGAAGGAAGAGATCATAATTCATTGATCCAAGTAAAAATGAATCCGTGACAATCAAGCAAACTTCATTATGTAAAATTTACTTGATATAAGTCCATTCCTAATTCAAGTGACTACGAAATCTTCATCTAACTAAAGGTATGGTTGTGTTAACCATAACACATAATTATTGAATAATTCATAAATCAAGGAGGTACCTATTGGAGTTCCCTACAGCACTCTAACATACATAATCTATATGGGGAAGTATGAATTTTCACATATCTATACATTCAATTTCATGCTCACGGACAGCCGGACAGGGACAATATCCAACACAAGTGTGTGGTTGCATTTGCTACTCTCAGGTTTTTAGCCTGAGAATGGAAAGCATCAGATTATTCCAATATGCTAGTACATCCCTCAAAGGACCAACTGAAACTAAGAAGTGAATAGGTGTGCTTTGACATCTGAAGTTCAGATGATTCATGAATTAACAAAACAGGGAACAAGCATAGAGGCGAACAGTCTAAATAAAAGAATAAATGGCTCTGGAGCGTTTACCAGTTTATCTGCATTTATTATCAAAAAAATCATCACTTCCAATATATAATAAAAGATGCCAAAAGGCAGGAAGTCGGAACAAACACAAAGCGTGAGGTACAGAGATAAAATATTATAGCAAAGGGGAATCGCCAGGAGAACACAGGCAACTATGAATCTACGATAGCTATGAATGATGGAGAAAGGTTTTCTATTTAAGAAATGACTTCACCAGCTCTTATCCAAACAAATTATCTACATATTACCTTGAAGCAACACGGACATTATATTCCTTTCCAGGGTGATAAAATTCTGCAAGGCCCCAATCAATCAGGCGAAGCTTTCGCAACTCATGGTCTATCATTACATTATGAGGCTTAACATCTCTGTGCATTATCCCCTGTGAGTGACAGTAATCGAGAGCCTGCAGGAGATTATAAAATATTGTTTTTAAAGTTTAAACTACAACAAAGGTTTATAATTACATGTCAACAAATCACTATCATATTAACAAAAAAAATTCTCCCTCCGTCGCAAACTCATTTGCTACTTTACTGTTTATTTTCTAAACTAAGTTGGATTTAATTAATAAAAGGTGAACTGGAACATGGAAAGTAATAAAATGAGATGTAAATATAATAGTGTAGAGAGGATATGGATATAAATGTAAAAAACAATGTTGTTTATTGTAATTTATGGAAATACCAAATGAGCAAGGGAGGGACATTTCGGGCAAATAGCAAACAAGTATGGGAGTACAATCATTTGAACTATTATAAACAACCTTCAAATACAAAAAAAAAAAAAAAGAGCAGACTACTAAAATATCAATGAACCAGCTAATCAAACACTTTTTGTTTAAAACATGTTCTTCAGCAATCACATGAAAAGTTTATAATACAAACTATAAGTATGCCCCAACTCTTGCCATCTTTGCCTGTGTTACAAGTCTTGAAACTCCTCATTGCATAATAATAATTTAAAAAAAAGGTATGGCAAGAAGGAACAGAACATAATTGCAATTTCCACCTCGAGGAAAACAATATGGAGATTCAAAATCATCTATAATCTGTTCTAGGCTTGCTGACCCTTAGTAGTAAATCACTATCTGGTTTCTAGGCTTGCTGACACTCAGTAGATGATCACTGTTCTTTTCTAAATACAACAGAAGAAAGACTGAAGCTCATACATACAATATGTTCAACATGTGCTCAATAATATGATTATTACTTACTTTAGATGATTTTTAAAAAGTTTAGACTGAAGTCACAGAAGATCAAACTTCAGAAATAACAAAACACTGAGATCATGCTAATGAGAAATTAATAAATGAATGCAATATCCTAACTGAATAGTAATAGCACAGTGGTTGACTATTCAAAAATTGAGGCTTCTATCAAGAACATCTTACATCAGACATATTTTATTCCACAGTTCTCCAGATAGAAATGTCAGATGGGTATGGAGGATCTGGTGCAAAAGTAAACAGAAGATAATTTGGTTGAACTGAAGTAGACAACTGAACTGAGTTTGGAAATTTGAATAACACCCATAATTTAATACTAGTAATTTGTCTTTTCATTTACATTTCTAAACATCACACACATTGCAGAGATGGTATTGAATTGGCATCTCTTGCATATAAATCTCCTCAGTCACATTTATTAAAAAATAAAAATAGCAATTCAGTCTACACAATGCCAGAGCAGAAAGTAGAACTTCAGTTTGCACTTTGGTTGTACCAAACGTCAATCAGTATTTTTCTTTGTGTATGTAACAATAAAAAGGTGCAGATGTGTGTGAACTTTACTCTGTTGTATTCTTTACAACTACATATTTATCATGGAAGGGGAACCATGGAGCTACCAGACATCTTGAACTCAGCTGTGTATTCGAAGTAACAGTTTTTAACCATTAAGAACATAGGACAGTCAAGATTACAGTTTTACTCAACCCAACTAAACAAAAAAAAAAAAAAACCTTTTTTCTTACCTTGAGGAGCTCATAAATGTAATAGCGTATGTCATAATCCGTTAATGTAGGGTACAAAACTTTGAAATCTGTACTGTTCACATATTCAAATATCAAGCTAGGAGTTTTCGAGTGCTGATCTCTGACAATGTCTAAGAGTTTGACAATATTTGGGCCCCCGCGTAGGTTTTGCAGTATTTTGATCTCTCTCTTTATCTGCACGTAACCGTCGAAGATAACAATTAGAATATATACTTGGGATTAATCTGCTGAAGTGCAACTCCAGCGATCAAAACATACATAAAGAAATTCAATTAGGCTAAGTATCTCCACATTTAATTCAACAATAATATACTTCTAATTTACAAAAAGTATATAAGCAAATAATTCCAGAACAGATATCTTACAAGGACTGAGGAATACAAATCAGAGTATGCTCAGCAATAATCTGCTCACATTTATACAAGAAACCAGTATGTGAGAACTGTTATAAATTTGCTATTTTCATTAAATAAAAATATTATTTGCTAACTGCAGGAACAAATGCCTTTTACAGGTAACATCAATGAGTAAAGAATATAAGATATAGAGCACCATTTGGAAACCAGTAAGTGAATTGTCAAGGAAGTTCCTATTGATATGTTTAGTAGTTTTTCTTGGCTCTGCAAAAGAACTTTCATCTAAAAAGATATACCTTTTTCTTCTTAACAGGTTTCAGAATCTTGATTATGCACTTCTCATTGTTGTTGACGTTTATACCTTCAAATACTTCACTGTACTTCCCCCTTCCAACTTTGCGAACAACCTCATAATCATCCTGGTCACTGAAAATACACAGCATGTATTGGGATCCACTCCAAATCTATGCATTCAACAGAATGCTTGTTTCCAGAGTAGAGAACATAAAACTCAACTTCAAGATATAGTAGCATTAGTTAGCGGAAATGGGTAACTCATTTTGTTAAAAGATGTACACACATTGGCCATTGACATATGCAAGTCGTTACCAGTGATATTGTTCTGTAAAAGGAAAGACTAATTGAACATACATCACACCCAGAATGAATAAATGATAATCGCACCCCTCATTGCTTTATTTATTTTCCCTCAAGAATTGTGTTTTTTCCCTTCTTTTTTCCATTTTTTTTTTTCTACAACGATCACGAATAAATGGTAATCGCACCCAGAATGAAACACAAACGATCAAGTTAGCTGCACTGAACGAAGCTTCAAAGATGGAACAGAAACAATCCACGATAAATTAGGTATAAGCCAACTCACTCATACAGAAGACATAATATTTTAAAACAATAAAAACTTCTTTACAGATTCATTCAAATGCATTAAACAAGACATGATTCTCACCGATTAATCACAATCTCAATTAACAAATATCCCAATTCTAATCAGCAACTATCACAATTAACACGATCGGCGAGGTATTAGGGCAGCAAGGTAATAAATTACAAGCAATAATTTTTTGTTAACAACTTACCCCCACTGGACAGTGAGGTTTTCGTAATCCCAGTATTCCCTGGGGCGCACAACATTTACATCAGTGTAGACCCGCGCTTTCGACATCCCGGCGCCGCAGATCTCCGGCGGGATCGACGAAACGGATGTGGCGACGGGGGACGGACCGCGCAACCGACACGACGGCGGCGCAGAGTAGTGAGATAGATGACGGCGAGTGCGATTGTGGATTAATTTGAAAAAACGAAACGATAATAACAAGAATTGAGTGATGTGAGTAAAATAGAAAGAGCAGATTAGTTATCAGATCTTTCGGCAATTTGATTAGATTGCAGCGTGTATCCACTATCCACCAAAATATCTTGTAGCCGACCAAAATATGATTTCGATTTCTATAAATATAAAATTAATTATATTATTGAACTTTAGCTTAACAAAATTTCTTATATACTTGGAGATTAATCATATTCTAATAAAATTTTAAAGAGATAATCACGTTCACTCTTCATATTCCATGAGCAAGTCTCAATATTTTTTTTTTATAATAACACACATTTATTATTAGGCAAACACTCAAATAGAAATTTCTACGGGTCAAAGATCCGTAGAAATATCCATTTTCGAAAATTCGCGGGTCTAAACCGGGTCGGGCCGAATTTGAGTATTTTTTTCCAAAATTCGCGCATATAGTAATTTTCGCTCCCAGGTATGTTACAGTCGGGGTAAATGCATGTTACTTTAAGGCAAAACGTGTGTTACAACCAGATTAAATATTGTTTTCTACACATATTCATTTATTTTTATAGAAGTAAATACTTTTCATGCAATGTAAAACATGTATATGTTACATTGTATGTGTAACACATATTTATTCTTAATAAAAATACATTTTCTCCTATAGTAACACATATATGCTCATATAATAACACAAATTGAGGAACAAATATGTGTTACAATTAGAGTAAATATGTATTACTGTAAATTTATGTTACAATTGGAGTAAATTTGTGTTACTGCAAATGTGTGTTACATCTAGAGTAAATGTGTGTTACAATTAGAGTAAATGTGTGTTACTGCAAATGTATGTTACAATTAGAGTAAATGTGTGTTACTGCAAGATAAAATGTGTGTTACTTTATGCAAAAATATTTATTTATCCTTATAAAAATGTATATTATATTTTATATAACATATATAAGGTATTAAATGATGTATTAAATACATTAATAACATAAATCAACAAAGAGAATAAAAAATAAATTAAGTAACACATATTTATACTTGCAGAAATACATATTTTCTTTATAGGTACTTGAAAAGTACAAAAAATTAATTTTTTAAGAACTTGTAACACAGATTTTGCCTAATTGTAACACGTCTTTGCCCAAATTGTAACATACCTGGGAGCGAAAAAACATATTATTAACATAAATCAACAAAGAAAATAAAAAATAAATTAAGTAACACATATTTATACTTGCAGAAATACATATTTTCTTTATAGTTACTTGAAAAGTACAAAAAAATAATTTTTTAAGAACTTGTAACACATATTTTGCCTAATTGTAACACGCTTTTGTCCAAATTGTAACATACCTGGGAGCGAAAAAACCTGGAACTACAAGTTGCGCGAATTTTGGAAAAAAATGTCCAAATCTGACCCGACCCGGTTTAGATCCGCGAATTTTTCAAAAATGGATATTTCTACGGTAGAAATTTCTACACAAGTGTAGCTCTTATTATTAGATTATATGAAAAATATTATTTCTACAAAAATAAATAAATATAGGTAAAGAAAACAACATTTAATCTAACAGTAACACACATTTTACTTATTAGTAACATGCATTTGGCCAAATTGTAACATACCTGGGAGCGAAAAATTCTGGAATCATATTTGCGAATTTTTTTTTTAAAAAAGAAGACCAAATCCGACCCGATCCGATTTAGGACCCGTGAATTTTTAATATGGTATATTTCACATGAGTGTACCTCTAAATATATTATGTATATATACTATCACTATAAAAATTAAATATTTTTAAATAATAATAACTAATATATACATAGCAATGATACTAAAAAGGTAAAGTTAAATACTCTCTCTGCCCCATTTTAAATTGTTTATTTTGTTGTTCATAACAATTTTGGAAATAAAATAATAATATTATGTTTATACACTTTTCTAACATTTTTCTCTCCTTATTTTTTTAATATTTTTATTTTTTCATCACTATTATGTGGACTATATTAATATTTTTATTTATTTTTAATATTAAAGCAAAAAAGCAATGAAAAATTTATAAATACGGAGGGAGTATCTCAGTTGTGTGCATGGGTAGGATTGTGTGAATTTCTCCTAAAATTAGGAGAGAGATAGACACAATATAAGGAGTGGGTCATTATCATGAATAATAAAAAATTGTATTTTTATAAAATATTTTAACTTTGTGTCTATTTCTCTCCGAAATTCATAGGAAATTGAGAGAAAGAAATAGAGAGGATCCGTGGGCCTCAGTTGTGTGCATGGGTATGATTGATAGTCCATTGTGAGTCTGTGACTAGCCAAAAACTCTAAATTCTACGATGCTGCTTTAAATGATTAGTTCGGTTACAAACCCTGCAACATCCCCTCACCTTGTTTTCACTTAATTCATGTCCCTTCCTCTCCCTCTCTAAGCTCTATATATACACACTTCACTTCTTGTCAACAAGTACGCCACACTCACACCAAACAATACTAATTACCACAATGAATTCCACGTTTAAGCTCTTTGCTATAGCGCTTGTGCTTATATCGTGTTTTGCAGCTACGACGGCCCGAACGGTTTCCCCAAGATCCACTCTCTTGGCCCGTCTCAAGTTGGAGGAGATACCCGCCTCTGACTGTTGGGAATCACTCTTCCAACTCCAATCCTGTACTACCGAAGTTGTCATGTTTTTCCTCAACGGCGAGACCTATCTCGGGCCGGGCTGCTGCCGGGCCATAAGAATCATACAGCATGATTGTTGGCCCAATATGCTCGGATCCCTCGGCTTCACCACACAAGAAGGCGACATTCTGCGCGGCTACTGCGACGCCACCTCCGCCGTGCCGGCCCCACCACTTCCTAACTGAAAATATATATTAATGTCCTTCACATGCGTTCCAATTTTCAGAAATAAAAGCGAACTTCTCATTCTGTAATTTTTTTTTGGTTTTGATGAAATGAAATTGCTAGATTTTATATAACTTTGAAATTGGTCCCCTGACTTTTTTTGTTAGGTGAAATATATAAATTGAAAAATTTGAAGTATAAATTTACTTTTATACTCAAAATCATAAAATAAACATATCAAAAAATAATTATTAAAATACAAAATTCGTGTTTTACAATTTTTTTTTTAGTCGTACATCATATGTTAATTCAATAATTTCTTTACTTTGTTACATAGTCCATTCATTAAGAAGATTGTTATTAATTTGTTAGGACTAATATGTTTATTATTATTATTATTATTTCTCCAACTTATATTCATACCTTGATTTGTATCACTCTTCCAAAGCAATATTCAGTCACTATATCGATATAAAATTTTGGAGTAACTTGTGGAATTCTACTAGTTAGTCCAGCGTACGTATAAACCATCTACGATTTCTAATAAGAATATTAAGTTAATAAACTTTTGTTGAATTTTAAAAATTTGAATTTAGATTTTGAAATCTAAGACTTATTTTAGATTGGGTTTTAAAAATGAAATTTTAAATATCTATATCCTATGTATAATAAAATCTATATATTATTGAAGGATCAGTATTTATGAATTGTCTCAGTTATTTTATTTGGATTCAATATTTATAACTTAATCTATAACGTGCCTTTGAGAATAGCTCAAAATGATAGAAAGGCAGTACTGACTATAAAATGTTTGTCATTTGCGCCAGAAAAATAAATAAAAATAAAATTGATAATAAGGTAAGCAAACCAACCCTGCTCTTTTCGTGAAAAATATATATAAATTAGCAAATCTAACATGCAGAGATTAACCCATAATCTGCACATCAGTGACAAGTCATAAACTGTCTCTATATAACCTACTCAAATTTATAACTGTACACATGATCTGCTGCTTCTCATCAAAGTGTTGTATGAATAAGCTTCTGTTAATACAAAATCAGAAAACAAAAAAGAAGACCCAGTCAAACTTGATCTTCATACAGCTTTAGGCTGGATTTGCTCGAAATCAAAAACCTCAAACATGAGTCTCCTTACATCCGGCTTCCCGTAAACGGCGTACGCAACGCCATGAATGGCTTGTTGAACGGAGGTGGTGGCCGGATTTCTCAACCTACGGTTGTGCTCGTAAGAATCTTGCACTTCGTCACTGTAAATGATGTACCGATGGAGATATTTCTCCCGCAAGTATTTGCCGCAAAACTTGTTCATTAGAACACGGCGGTGCTTTTCTTGCAACCATCTTCCGGGAGCATCTAGATGCTTCATAAGCAATCTCTCAGCCAGTACAAGATCCTGCCAAAGATTGGGAAATCTAGTCAGTTAGGCAATTTAATTTCTGACCTTATTAAAGAGGCTAATACATGAAATGAACTTGGTTCACGGGAACTCCATCTCATTTTTAACCCATTTAGGATCTATTGGGCAAGATTAATGAAGTACACTGGTATTGCATCTATGAATCAGGTTTATACACATTTTTGCTTCTTGAAGAATGTCACAAAAGACAGGTAAAACAGAATTAGGCTGGTAAATCTAGTCAAGTAGGTAACTAGACTGCCAATTACCTTTATGCACCAGTCTCCTTACTTTTATGAACCAGCCGCACCATACAACTCACGTACATTTTTTAAATAGTACAACCTTCTTCCCATTATAAATTTCCTACTTTCCTTTTTTAAACATCCCACAATAACGATCTCATTCCATAAAAAGTAAAAGCACACTCCATACAACAATAAACAAATATTCTCTCCATCCATCTATAAACTTTTCAATTTTCCATTTTCATATGTTCCACTATAAATCTTTTATTCCTTTTTCTCACTCTCAGTACTTTTTATTATAATAGGAGTCTTTCTCTTTCCTATCACATCACTTGTGCTGCTACTATTATTTTGATATATTTATCTAAATCCGTGTGCCTAAAATCTATGGGAAGTTTATAGAGGATGGAGAGAGTACCTTTTTAAACAACTACCCTTTACTTTTTCACAACTCCCTATTACTCTGTACAAGAGTTAACATGAGGTCCACCATATATTAATAAATAAATACATTTTCTTAAACGAAACAAAAAAAAGAAAGGAAAAATTATTGCGGAACGGAGGGAGTATTAATTGTTTTACTAGAAGATATTAGTTGGTCAGTATCAAACTATCAATTGTTTTTACTAAACATTATTAAATGTTTATATTGAACAATGTTAGTCGTACACCAACAACTGATGCATCCAGGTATTACGCTTTTAAAGAATGTTGCAAAAGACAGGTAAAATAGAATTAAATGGAAAAATTGAAGAATTTATGAAAGAGAAGACATAGCTAAGTTTAAAAGCAGTACCTGGATCTTTTGACCAACATATTCCAAACGTTCGAAGCAAAATCGTGGATGTTCAAACTTGTATTTTGATGGATGGAGGAAACTGAGCTGTGTATTTCGAGCATAACAGAGAAAATAGTGTTAGTGAACATAATGGTAAGGGGTAAAAGACAAAAGAAATATATCATGTGCATATTAAAGCAAATCGGAGTGTTTTTAGTCAATGAATGTGAGTCCCAAACAAAAGGTACAAGGGGATTGCACAATCTGTGTGTTGCAGCCAAGTAATGAAGATAGGAGGTGATATTTTAATAGCCGAATTCAAGAGTAATTGGTTTAAATTATTTAATGGAAATGGTAATGAGAATCTCTTTTCTCTTTACGCCCTATAATGGAAGGGATATCTTGGAGGAATGGTTGTCCTGTCCAATGGTGTTACATTGTCAGTGTTTTGCACTAATTTTGAAAAAAACAAAAACTAATTATTGATTGATGAATAGTGGAATAATTGAGGAGGAACAATTATAGGGGAAGAGGAAGTTAATCAAAATGTAGTAATGATTAATATATTGTGCTCTCATTACCCGTATGGAATATGATGAAGGTGAAGAACTGGTCATCATTTATTCTCATTAATCACCACAATTACCACATTTTCATTCCAACTACCATCCCTATTGAGGAATTTTGAACCAAACGCCTCCTTAATCCTAACAAGTCGATTACAGATGAATGAAATTTGGTATATGGAGTAAGACAAAAAATAGCAATTCATTTGAAAGGTCATATCGACGAAGATTACTGTGAATAAGTTCTTTGAACCAGGACAAAATCATGCAACAGAGTCATGCAACCCAAGCATAACTGCATTATCAGAAAGAAGAAGAACTTCCAACTAGCAAACAAGGTAATGGTTCGTGAGTCTGATTCACATGCAAGCCAATAGCTAAGAAAATGTAGGCATGTCTTCTCCAAGCAATTAGACGGTTTTGTGCATACTGCATAAAAGGTAAGTCATAAGTGCTGTAAGAAAATACCTGCAACCCCAGTCCAAGCTCGATATTCCTGGCTTCTGTGATCTCAGGAATCCGATCCTCTATAGGAAGGGGATATCCAAGTGTCTTCATGACCTGAGGTCGACTATCGTAATCCCATATATTTCCACGAAAGCGATGCATACCAGGTGGAACACATGCCCTAAAAAGCCTAGGATGAGCGAAAAGTGCATCTTCGGGTGGCTGTTAAACATTAACACTTCAATTAATTGATATGATGTTAAGTAAAGTATCTACATTACATATAAATCCTTAACAGAACTAGGAAAATTAAATATATGACTCAATCTCTTGTCTTGACACAACATATATAGCATGCCACCTCACATCAAGTATTGCCAAAACATTCCACAAGATGTCGAAGTCTCGGTGCATAATTCACATCATTTATAGTTTGTGCACCTACATGTTATTTCACTTTTGCCATATTTAATAAAACAAAAGATCAGAAAAAAATTTAGATCCAAAATAAATTTCCAATTTCTACCTTATCTTCGTAATTATAATAAAATTATGTATTTTTAGCATTACAGGAACAAAGATAACAAACTGTGAAGTACAGATGCTATAAGTGGATAAAGATGGCACTGCAAAAAGATTGTAACGTTTCAAAAAATATATGTATATCTTCACAATAATTTCATAATATATCTCATAACCGTTTCTAATTAGTAAAGAGAATTGGACAGGACAAAGAAGAAGAAGGAAATTTAGAATTTACCCTATATGCAGCAACATCTTGCCAACTAAGTTTTCGGGTATCAAACTCAACAGAAACATAGTCTACATCCTCAAGCTGTCTCCTCAGTTTAGGCTGGCAGTCTTCGGCCTCAGGGTCAAGTCCAAACACTTCAAACAGAACACGATACACTTCTGGCATCCCAAAACACAAATATATTGCCCCAAACAAGGCCCAGAACACTGACCTGCATGAATAATATCACTAGCTGTGTCAAGATTTGAACAATAAACAGCAACTACATCAAATAGCCTATTATATAAACAGAAAAATAAAGATCCTACATGGAGAAGAATGCCAAGAAGGGGTAAATGGCATAAGTGATTAGTAATCATTTTAATTTCTGTGGAAGCCAGGTAGTAATATAAGGAATTCCTTTCATCTTACGCATGTACGACTTTTCTTTTCTAGATGGGCTGAACTAAAAGTGACTTTATCCAGCTTCCTTCAGCTTTATGAAAAGAAATAATATAAAGTGATATTGATGTAAAACCAAACACCCTGGAGGTTCCAAATTCACATTATATCATATGCGCAAATGCCAATAAGAAATACAATTTGCATAAATGTTGCTTACAGCATCCCTATGAATTATGTTAGAAAACATGAGCAGCAGATTAATCTTCATACAACAACTTTAAGGCAGTACTACAGTAAGTTTTACCACGCTTAGTTTAGCTAAAATCCTTCAAAGACAATTTATAACATGAGGCAAAGGTCACAATATACATCAGAAACTTCATATTACAGTTCTTTGATGTATAATTTCTTGTCAACAGTTACTAACCACAAATTAGCTGTGAAAATAAATAAAACTCGAAGAAAAGAGTGATAATCCATGTTAGCAAACAAACAATTTATAAATTATTGAACCAAGCCAAAGATTATGAACAAAAAACTGCTGTAAATTCAGGATGTTTTCAGAACTTTATAACTCGCGTGGACGGTGGGGTTTGGGGATGGGAATGGCAATGGCAATGGATATATGGTAATTGTAGTTGCTATTGAGAATAAAAGATGATCCACGATACTATTTTCCTCAATAATCATTAACCCCATTTGATTACCTTTCTCCACCACTTTAAACATCCTATTTGGTCATTCTTCTATGCTACATCCAACAAACCATTTCTTGTTCCATTGCTTTTCAAAATTAGAGCCAACACTAGTGTGTGCGTGGAGACAATCATTCATCCAAATGCCACTCAGTTTGTTTAATTTGTGAATTCGAAAATTCTAGAGGACCATTATATCCGTTTTCATCGACCTAAGCTGGTAGATTATCATCCCAACGCCTCATTCATAAAAGAGGGACAACGAATACTATAGCATATTGCAGTAAACCAACGTTTATAGAAGCAGGAATCAACTTCTAATGCAAAGTAACAAAATTCCAAAATCAAGAAAACATACTTCACCGGAGGCTCTCGATCTTTCCGAAGCAGCTTGTCCATATCATCATAATGAAATATCAAATTCTGCAAACTAGCTGCTTTCACCCACTTGGGCAAAAACCTCTTCCCAATCAGAGCATAAACCCTCTCCCTCATCGGCCCCGGAGATTCCCTAGGATATCTCTGCAAGAAAAACTCACACAACGCCAGCTCCAACACATACTGCCCCAAAAACCAGAGTCTCGAATGCCCTGACCTTACGTGCCGCGCATTCGTCCTCTCACAATGGGGATGCTGAAACGCCAAATAAAGCAACGTGTCGAATTGCTTAGCCGGATTATCATCTGCGTAATTTTCCGAGGGCTCTAATGGGTACCCTAAGGCCTGTTTGGCTTCGAGCAAAAACTCGTCTATCCATGTTTTGTCAACGCTATTTAACGGCCTCGAAGGGAGGCAAGAACTCAGCACAGGGAACGATTTAAGGGACATTTGGGGGCTGTTGAGGAATCTCTCCGCCAATCTAGCATCGTCCAATGGGGGCTTGAGGATGAATCTCTTCGGGGGTGCTTTTCTCTTGGGAGAAACTACTTTCTTGCGCTCAGCTAATTCCTTCAAGAGCCTCTGAGGGCTGTTTTGTGGGAGCTCTTGTGGGTCGGTAGCAACTGCCAAAATGTGGATTTTCGTTGCGATTTTGGGGAATTTGGGGTGGGTTTGAATGGGGAAGAGAGAGAGTGAAGAGGAGAAAGAAAGGTCTGTTTTGAGGTGTGGTGTGAAAGATGAATATAACTCCATTAGAATTGTGAGAGACAAATGGTGCCTTTTCGGTGATGAGACAGTGAAGTGTAGTTTAGAACAAATTGGGATAGATGGGTGAAGCCATTGATGAGGTTTTTGCAGGGTTTTGTTGCAGAGTTTCGGGCGAGTGAAGTGGGATAAGGAAATTTTTGTGGGAAGATAGCTGAAGTGATGATGGAATAGAATAGTGATTAGTGAAGAGAATGTACGAAGCGAAGGTGGATAAATTGTTCTCTTAAAACGTGGGTGCGCTTTTAGAGGCATCTTTCACGACTCCCCTAAGTCGGACTAAGTGAACGATTTTTTTTTATTTTTTTTTAAGTAAATTGCTAAAAACTGAGAAACCGGCAAAAATTAATTATTTAAAGATAATTAGAGTTTGGGCTTCTGAGATTTTTTCGACCCATATTTTGGGTGAAGTTCTCAATTCTTGAGGGACCCATAATAGTCTTTTGTTTCATAATTATTTGTATATTTTTTCTGTACACAATTATTTTCACACTCTATAATTTTTTTTATTATTTTAACTTTATTTTTATAATATTCACAAATTTACATAAAATACCACAACTTTTACATTCAATTTAACTAATTTTATTATTTTAATGATATAATTTTACACATCATTCTACTTTTCTTAAAAAGTATGCACTCATTGAGGTGAAAATACATTTGGTATGGAAGGAGTATTAAACAGGCAAGAAAGTTCTGGAGGTGGGCTCTAGTAGATTACAAATTGCTATCAATTTTTATTTCAAACTCAAATTCTCGGCTCCGGCAGATGATGGGTTTCTACGGGAAGATTGGCGTGGCCATGGCTGTTGGGGCGAACAAATGCCAGTGTAGGTGTATATTTGGAGCATATTTATTATTTTATATATTATTATATTTATGTGTGTGTACTATAAATATTTTTTTAACAGCTACTATAAATATTTTTGGGTGCATATAATTTGGGCCTTCTTAAGGATGACCTTCTCCATTGTTTTTATATAGTTTGCAGATAAATTTAAATTTCCTTTTAATTAGACAAAAAGAAAAGAATTTAAAATTTCACAAAGAGAGAGTTATCCATTTACACATTATTTTCACACATTATTAATTTTACGAAGTGTGAGTTATCCATTTTGCACGTATCTTAAAAGCAAAGATTTTATGTGGAAGTAATGCTGGTCATTTAAAAATGTGGAAGTAATGCTGGTCATTTAGTATTACTATAAAAAATGTCATTAACTCTTTCTGATTCAAGATTACTATTTAAATTTAAAAAAAAAAACAATTTCCCTTGATCTAATTCTTTAGTAAAAGTAGCATGCACCATCTAATTCCTTTTTAATTCAATTTAATAAAACAACTCATATTTTTTAAAGATTCATTAATGCCATGTATTATGTTTTTCAGCAAAGCAATGAAATAAAGCTAGAAATAATGGTGGTGACAGCCTTTCTTTCGTTCGTTTCCATCTTATGTTGGGCATAAACTCCACTTTTTCCAAAAAGAAAAATAAGAGAGTTCAATCTATTGAATCATTATCATTCATTCATACACCTGTGTTTTAAAAAGCGGATCGGACCCATCCGACCGCTACTCAGACACCCCTCCGACCTGCTTTTGTAGTTTGTACGTTAGACCGGTCATTTTTCAAAACAGTTGAAAAACACTTAAAAGCTGTAAAAATCGGGTCGGACCGGTCACTCGGTGAACCGGTTGAACTGGCGCTTCGACAAATTTTTGGTTAATTTTATTTTTCTACACAAGATTATGGATTAACTAAATTAATTATATATATCTAATTTCTTAGTAAAGTTTATTCATAAAATATATAATTTTATAAGAAAAAAATATATAAAAATATTTATAAATAAATATTATGTATTTATGATATCATACCGGCTTAACCGCTTTAAAAATTGTCAGACTCGGTTGAATCCGGTTCGACAAAAAATACTAAAGTGTCCGGGTCAACTTTCGCTCCCACTTTTAAAACATATTCATACATATATGATATATGTGTATATATGAGTAAGTTTTCTGTGCACCAGTTACACGGTGCAATTCTAGTTCATTTTTAGAAAGTTACACAGTTTATAATTGAAAAGTTGCACAAATTATTACTGAAAAGTTAAACTATGAAAGATACATTTTTCAGTAATAACATGTGTAACTTTTCGATAGTATTTTGTGTAACTTTTAAAAAATAAACTTGAATTACACCGTGTAACTAGTGCATACAATATTAATCCTATATATTATATACCAATCAATAAAAGAAAGAAGCATTAATTCGAATTTGTGGGGGAAGTGTGGGCCCACATGCTACGATAAGCATCAAATCCAAATTAAATCTATGAATGAATTTATCAATAATGAAGCATATGCACCAATCAAAATGGGGTAGCATTGCCCAAATTGACTGATGTGATCTCATGAGATGTCCCCATAGGGAAACACCCCCCCCCCAACCCACCAACTTTTTTATTTTTAATTTCAAACTTGGGTCCAACACCATTAATTTTTACCATCAAGGCATCACCTCTACTATTGGTGGGTATGTTTGTTTTTGGATCGATTTTTAAATTAATTTCAGTTTAACCCTAACATTACTATTGTCACCTTTTTAACCCAAACTCTGTCGATTTTTACAATAATTTTATACATATAAAAACTATTTTCACTATATAAATAAGATATAATTGCAATAAATCCATCGAACTATCAATGATTTTGTATCCAAACCAATAAACTATATATTTTTTATTGATACATATTAACTATTAAATTTTACTCCCTCCGTCCCAGAGCAATTTGCAAGGGCTAGGGACACACAAATTAAGAAGAAAGTAGAATAAAGTAAAAAAAGTAGTATTTTGAGGGTTAATTTGGTAAAATTTTATGTAAAAGAGTGAAAAAGTTAATTGGATTGAGTGTAATGTGGGCCCAAAAAGTGAAAAAGTAATGACATTTTGTGTAAATATGTAGATATTGTAAGGGTGAAGTTTAAAAGAGTTTTTTTTTTCGGTCTGCAAGTTCCTTTAGGACGTCTCGAAAAGGAAAACTTGCAAGTTCCTCTGGTATATACAACATGCAAGACTTAAAAAAAAGGTATTGCTTTCAAAATTCTTCATAATTTTACTTCAATTGGAAAGAGAAATATACAAAACTCTGTATGGCTTTCATCGTCAATCGGTGTATACAGTGTGTTCGCCCCTTAGTGTCGATTTCGTCTTGAGTAAACATATTTTTTCAAAGTTTGATGTCAATTGATTTTGTGTGTCCATACTTTATTGTTTTTATCAATTATAATATGGACCTTTTTTCTCTTTGAATTTAATTCACTACCTTTTTAAGTTTTGCAATTTAAAGTGTCTGATAATTTTTCGACAATAATTAAATGGCATCACTGCTGAAAATGTCACATAACTATCCATGTAGATGACAATAAATAAAATTTATTTTTAAAAATAAAAATAACATCTTTAAAATACATTTTTAAGTTATGTTCCTAAAGTTAAAAGCATATATAGTTTTAAGGATATTATTCTTATTATAAATACAATAATTTTTTTCTGGCATCTAACGTTAACTCTATGTAGCATATCTATCAACCATGCCATTTATTTGTTTGATGAATAATTATCAGATGTTCTAAATAATAAAACTTAAAATGATTGTGCCAAAAAAAAAAAAAAACATAATTAATAAATGTTTTAAAGTTCATGATTTTTTTTTACCTTTAATAGAAAAAACTTTAAAGTCCTAATATACTAACATTCATTTAAGCAATAATTTTCAGAACTCACAGCTAGACTTACCCAATCTTTATCTATTTACTTCACGAATATTGGTAAAAACTTGTTATATACTTTAGTTCTCAAGATTTATTCCTCCAAATCTTGTCTTCAATTTGAATTTGATCCACATAAATTACATATTTTAATATTAATTTTATAAATTTAAAAATATTTTAAGGAAATTAAAATTAAAAAAATGTAATTCATGTGGAAAGGGTTACAATTTTGACTGTGAAGGGGAACTCAAATGCCTTTCCTTGAGAACACTTGTAAAAAAGTAAAAAAAGAAGAAGTAAAATTAATTACACACTGAAAATTGTATTGCACATTAATTTACGTGATGTAAGGTACTATGGTCCACAAATATTAAATTAATATTCTTGTCCATGGATGAAATTGTGCGCTTATATGTATATTTGGTCAATTGTCAATGATCATGTTGATAAGGAATGTAGTGCTTCACGATTTAACATTTGAAAATTCATACTTGATTGAAAAAATTATAAAATGGTTTACAAAATTGATATTAAATATAAATTGATTTCGTATAAAAAAATATTTTTTTGTGCAAAAGTTTACATTTATGTTATAATATTGTGATTCAATTTGTAATATAGTTATTTTTTGAATCAATATATAAATGCCCCTGAAACTTTGGGATTTAAATTTGGTTTTATTTATGAGGAGTCACAAGCTCATTCTTAGTACGAATTTAATATTATTATTATTATGAGTAAGTATTGTGTAAAAATAGTTCATGATATATAAGATTGTCTTAATATATCAAATATCTGGTCAAGTGTATCAAAATATTCATCAGGTGTATCAAAAGTTAAAGTCAATATACATATTTTATTGACCTAAATTTTTTATACACCTGGTGAGATTTTTGATTCACCTGGTTAAATATTTGATACTTTAAAACTTGTTCATGATAAACTTATCATGAACCATTTTCATACAATACTTTGACTATTATTATAAATATTTACTAATATTATTACATATATATTTATTAGGATCATTACATTTTTTATTGTAATAGTTTATAAATTTGATTGTATGAGTGAATACATATGGTTATTTATACCATTAAATACATATAAACTTTTATATAATGAGCAAATTTTACAAAAAAATTGTGTGTTTTTTAGATTTTAGAATTTGTTATTCTGGAATCTCACTGCACGTTTTGGCAAGATAGATAATTTTATCTTTTGAACCAAATGAAATCTTAAAGTCATCTGTTAAACATAATTGGAACGCAAATTTTTTTATTTAGAAATATTTTTAAAATTTATTATTAATATAAGAGAAAGAAGATTTGTATTAAAATAATTGGTAGATTCGATTAATTTTTGTATTCGATATAGATAGGAATGATTGCTGAGGTGGCACATTGGGGCTGCCGGCCGGTGATAATAGAATCGTCAGGCCTATAAATTTTAATCTGGATATTAATATGCAAATGTAGTTTTATTTGTGCTCTATGCAAATATATATTGCTTATGCATATTAATATTCTGATCAAACTAGGTCAATCGATTTTATTATCCAAATTTATAGCTCAAGGTGTCACATCATCAATCGCTACTACTAGTACCAACTTCAAAAGTTAGTCAAATTTATTAATACCGATTGATTTTATTTTGATAATACATAATTTTTTTCCTATATTGATAATAAGTTTTAAAAGTATCTCTTGATAAAAAGATTTGTCCATATTATTCAACATTTTACATGTTTTCACTGGTTTAGTGACCTATATTCAGTGAGTAGATGCTTCATTCTACAATTTTTATACTCTCATTCGTATTTTATTTATTATTTTTCACAAAAAAATCTTGTTTTTACAACTTTTAATAAAGTACAATAGTTATTATAAAGTGCATGTTTGCAATTTCTAGTAATATTGAAAAAGTGATATTAAATAATTTTAATAGCAAAATGAAAAATAAGAAGTATTTTAAACTTAAGGTAATTTTAAAAAATAAATAAGAAAAATGTGTTTGCAAATGAAGTGCTTTTAAAAAAGATATTGAGTATTATTTTTTGGGAAATATATATAAGTGCTTAAGTGGAAGGTAGAAGTTAAAAATAGTTGATTGACCAAGCGTGTGGTTTTCAACCACTTAAAAAAGTGTAGAATCATTTTTTTATAGAAGTGGGTGAAGACCTAACTTATAAAAAAAAAAATGACTCTACACTTTTTTAAGTGGTTAAAAACACACCCCAAAAATGGCAATAAACACTTACAATAATAATTAAAAATATATTTTAAATATTTTTTTTTCAAAAAATAATCACTTTTACTTTTATTTTTTTTTAAAGTTTGTAAATAATCACAGAGTCACTTAACCACTACCATTGCAATCAAATATTTTTTTTAAAGAAGCAAAAGTAATTAATAGAAAATCACCGAAACAATGCATAATATCATTGCAAGACACACTCTACCCATTTAAATTCCAAAACAAAAGAAATGATTTCCAAATTGATTTGCTTTAGTTTTGTTCTTTTAGGGAAAAGAAAGAAATCAAGAAGGAAAGAAAGAAATGATGATAAAATATATAGCCCACATGGCGAAGGAACATCTTCATTTGGCGCCACTCTACTCCCACCACACACTCTTAAACCAAATCCACATTTTCATACATCCTCTTCTTTTTGCATCAATTATTCTCAATCCTTTAAACTAAATTAAGGATGAGCATATTATTACTCCAGATTAACATCATCGATTCATCAGCTCACAGATACTCTGTTAGGTAAACCTGATCTACTGTCCCCATAAACAGACCTGACAATCCCCTGTTCCTCACAAATGTAAGATTCCGTACAACTCCCACTTTTTCTTTCTTTCTTTTTTTTTTTTTCAAAAAAAAAAATCTAATTGAAGAAATCAAAACCCTTTAAATAGCACTCGATATGGTGGATCTTGATGCAAACATGTCTACCAAGAAAAAGGACCTTCTTTCCTCTGCCATGAAGAGAACCAGCGAGTGGTTTGTTTAATTCAAGATTCATTTAAAAAAAAAAAAGAATATATATATATATATGTGTATGTTGTATAGCTCTTGATTATTGAAATTGATAAAACTAATGTTATGTTGTTTTTTGTTATGATTAATAGGATATATTCCCAGGAAATTCCAAGTGATGTAACTGTCGATGCAGGGGGGACTTCATTTTCTTTACATAAGGTGCCAATTGTATTGAATTGTTTTCGAAATTATGCTTGTGAATATTCATTAATTTGCAATAATAATGTGTCACAGTTTCCGTTAGTCTCGAAATGCGGATACATAAGGAAATTAGTGTCGGAATCCCCCGACGCTGACGTGGCGACGGTCGAAATCCCGGAGATCCCCGGCGGCGCGGAGGCGTTCGAGCTGGCGGCGAAGTTCTGCTACGGCATAAACTTCGAGATGAATACGGAGAACATAGCCATGCTGAGATGTGCGGCAGAGTATCTTGAGATGACAGAGGATTATGCAGTGTCTAACTTAGTTGAGAGGACTGAGGCCTATATAAATGAGGTCGCTCTCAAGACTCTCGCCGGTGCTGTCTCCATCCTTCATTCCTCCGAGAGAATTCTTCCCATTGCCGAGAAGGTTAAGCTCGTGAGCCGATGCATTGACACCATCGCTTTCGTCGCTTGCAAGGATAGTCAATTTGCGTCGTCTAGGACCGAGCCCGTGCTGTCGAATTCGAAGCCCGTTGTTGATTGGTGGGCCGAGGATTTGACGGTTCTACGCGTCGATCTGTTTCAGAGAGCGTTGATCGCGATGATGGCGAGGGGGTTCAAGCAATATGCCCTCGCTCCGATTCTCATGTTGTACGCGCAGAAGTCTCTCCGGGGTTTGGTGAGGTCTTTACTTGATCATATAAAGGAGAGTAGGTTTTGTGTGAAAGTGGTTCATGATATGAATAACTTATTAATAAGCCCATCAAAATAAGTTTTTTTTTTTTAAAAAGCTTATATTATGAAGTAGTTTATATCATGAAAATGATCTATACAATACTTTATTTATGAAATAACATCTTCTGTTTATGCTTTTGTTTGATTTGCTGTGATTTCAGGATGTGTTCGGGAAGGGTAGGAAGAAGATTGAGGCGAGGGAGGAGCACGAAAAACGGGTTGTTTTGGAGACGATAGTTAGCCTTCTTCCGCGCGAGAAGAATGCAATATCTGTTAGCTTTCTCTCTATGCTTCTTAGGGCAGCTATATTTTTAGAAACGACGGTTGCTTGTAGGCTTGACTTGGAGACGAGGATAGCGTCGCAGCTCGGGCAAGCTGTGCTCGATGATCTATTGATTCCTTCATATTCCTTCACGGGGGATACATTGTTTGATATTGATACTGTGCAGCGGATTGTGATGAATTTCCTAGACTCAGAAATGGAGCTTGCAGAAAGGATGGGGTATAATAATAGTAATGCTCCTGATGAAGACTACATTTCTCCTTCACCAATCGATGTGGAACGCGTGACAAAATTAATGGAAAATTTCCTCTCTGAAATTGCCTCCGATCGCAACTTATCCGTCTCCAAGTTCGTAAGTGTCGCGGAAGTTATTCCCGAGCACTCGAGAGTCACAGAAGATGGAATGTATAGGGCTATCGATATTTACTTGAAGGTTTATGATCATTATTTACTTGATTATTTATGGGCATTTGCATATTAGTTCAAAATATAATTCTGTGCTAAAAAAAATATACTTCTGTGCAAATATTGTGAACTATTTTGTAATTTTTCCACAACGTGCTAGATACAATAGAGGATTCTGATCATGTATTGATGTGTGTGTTGGGATAAAATTGACAGGCTCATCCTGCCTTAAGTGACATGGAGAGGAAGAAAGTGTGCAGTGTGATGGACTGCCAAAAGCTTTCACGGGAAGCCTGTGCGCACGCAGCTCAGAACGACAGGCTTCCCGTACAAACCGTTGTTCAAGTGCTCTACTACGAGCAACAGCGCCTCAGGTACGCGATGGATACTAGTATAAGCAATTCTCCGGTTGTTTCTGCCAAATTGAGTCCCTACTCCGCCGTCGACCCTCAACCTGTCCCTGATGAGGTCTCGACTCTACGAAGGGAGAATCAAGACTTGAAATTTGAGCTTGTGAAGATGAAAATGAGATTGAAGGAAATTGAAGGAAAAACAGAAAAATTATCGGGTGTGAGTAGTCCCTCGGGGACTACTCGCTCCGCAGATAAGCCCCCGTTGGCGCCTCGAAAGTCGTTCATGAGCACTGTGTCAAAGAAACTCGGGAAGATTATTCGGGCCGACGGGCTCACAAGTCAGGGTTCGAAAGGTAGGACTAAGCCCCCCAAAGACAGGCGACACTCCATATCATGATACATTTGATGATGGGTGCATGCATGATTTTTGAAAATTTTTTCTGTTTAATATTATGTGTTGTATGTATAGATTTTTGTCCAAATGTATATGTAAATGTATTTTGTTATGAAGGTGCTTATTGTCGATGAGAAACTTGATATTGAAATTCATTTGCTAGCCTTCTTCAGAAAAAGAACAGAGGAATTTAAATAGGATGCTTTCTTTTGGATGGTTTAGTATTTTTCAAAAACAAAATAAATTTTATAAATTACGAAATGTAGAAACAAAAGTTATCAAGAATGTCATTCACAAGATTTGGAGGCTCGATTCAATAATTTGAGAATGATTCAAACACCCTAACAAAATGATGATTCAATTCATTGACTTTTCTAGAAACAAAACAAATCATACAATCACTATTTTATCTTGATATAACTTTAGAAGCCACTACAAAAGCGAAAATGTAATCCTTATCCACTGTAATTTCACTATCCCACTTATCGATCCACCACTTTCACTGCACAATCAGGAGATAAATAAGAGACTCTCAACTCAAGAGAGAAAATCAAAGCTCTCAACTCAGGAGAGAAATCAGAGACCCTCAATATGGGAGAAAAATCAAATGCTCTCAACTTGGGAGATGAACAAATGAGTGTAACTGCATGAACAAAATATATTACTAATTCATGTCATAACACTCTTGTACTTTTGTAGTAACACTATGTTGTTCATATAACACATGAATTACTGAATTATATTTTTTATTATTCAAGTTGTTCCATTTTCATGTGATAATATATTAATCACTTAATCGAATACTAATGATATTATGATTACCTAATAATTTTAAGATCTTTTTGCAAATTTCTTCAATATAATGTTTTACTTTTTTATCCCATACTTTCAAATCTTCTCTCATGATTTTCATGCCCATGTTCTTAAAACTTTTATCTATATTCCTGATACATTAATTTTTCGCTACTAAAAAAATTAATTTTTGTATATTATTCTTCAAATCTGATTTTTTTTTTATATTTTACCTTATTTTTAATATAATAAAATATATTTGTTTTTATAGGATCTTGCTTTTAAGAATAATTTTTTTCCCCGTAAATATGCATATTTAGGAGATATAGAATAAAGTAGTGCCAGACTTATTGTTTACTGTTGCAGTTCTTTTAAAAAGACTTAGGGGGCGATCGTTTTAAAATTCTTCCATGATAATGGGAATGAAAATTTTATTTATTTTTCTTACCCTTACATATGTTGAATAAGAGTTTATGTTCATGATTATTACTTCATTAATGTTGCACTTCAATTTCGAAAAAAGTGAAAAAAGAAGAAAATTGTTGGTTATGGTATAAGGGATTGATTGAGGAGGATGATTATAAGATGAGAAGAGGGTAATCATATATGGGTGGTAATTACCTTATTTAGGAGGAAAAACAATATTATGTACTTCATTTGTTCTTATTACCTACTATAATTACTATATATATATATATATTGTTGATAGAATTTACTAATCGTGTTTGTTATGTGGCTTGTTATAACATATTAATTCTACCAAACAATAATCTAAGATTTTGTGTGTTCTTGGATAATATAGAGAGAGAAAGTAGGGAGTTTAGAGAGAGAAAGTAAAAGTGTATTATGATTGTATTGAATTAATTCCTAATAGTTACAAGAGAGGTCTTATTTATAGGTGTGCGAGTGTGAGGTAGCACCTTACGAGCCTATTTGGCTTCTGGTGTAGACGAAGGTCCGTAACCTTCGTCTTGGTCCCTCACACTGCTCCCTATCATCTGCCTCCTCCTACCACATTCGTATTCTATTTAGGCGTCCGCGGCCCCGGACCTTCGCATTGGACGAGCTCCTCTTCGACCATGGGTGAGCTTGCTTGGCGAGCTCCCAGGTGTTTCACGCTGCCCCAGGTGGTATAGAGGCGGGTTAGGACTTGGTCTTTTACTCTTGGGCGAGCTAACCCCTATGGGGCGAGCTCCCATGTGTACCTCTTTCTTTTTGCCCTGGCCGACCAATCGGCCTTGGACTTGCGGGGCTCGGGCGAGGTCTCTCTTCACCCTCGCTGAGCTCCCTTATGTTGGTCTCGGTCTGGGTTGGCGACGTGGCTCTCTAAATAGGGTCATATTTGCATCAATTTATGCTCATTTTGCGATGAATTTATAGAGATTTATATGCATTTAGGGCCTTAATTGTTATCTATTTTGATTTAATTAGAAATCTCCCATGTTACAATAATTTTGATAATTTCAGGCTTAATTTGGGTAAGATCAACAAAATGCCACTAACTCCCACGTGACTCAGCTGCCATCAATTTCTCGGTTCCGATTTACAACGCCTACAAGCACAGTACCGCACACCACTGCTCCCACTCTGATTCACCAGAATCCGCCTGAGCACATAGCCGCCTCCAACTGCTTCCGCCTGATAACTGAAATCCACTCGCCGCAACCTTCTGAAACACTCCACGCCGGAATCCTCTCAACACCAAAGCTGTCCTCAACCGCTGGAAACAGATCCACAACCGCCTCCATTTCGGAATCGCCGTCTTCAGCCACAGCAGCGACCGGAAATACCAGAAGCCGACTGCTCTTGCCGTCGATCTGTTCCGCCTTCACCACCATTCCAGTCAGCGCCGAAATCACCACACCTCTGCCCTGTTATGCCACTGGAAACGCCAGGCCATGGATGCCCTGTTCCTCGCCTCTCAGCCGCGTACAGCCGTTCGACGCCCGATCGAGATTCACAGCCGCGCCGGAGATTCGATCCGCCACTCCAGCCCGCTGTCGCATTCATTCACGCCGGTGAATCGATTGCTTGAGTACAACTCCATCAGAAGCAGAGTCCGTAGCCGCCTTCTCTGGTATTTGGGTTGAGAAAATTAGTTGGACCTGTTACTTATTTTATCTTTCATTTATTAGGCCCAACTCACTTTTATTAGTAAGCCCAATGTCATTTGTCTCACTTGGCCCACTTTGCTGATTACAAAAAGGAGAAGCAGTACGCAAATTATCACGCTTCGCCATTAGGGCAGTAGGTAGAAGTAGGGGTGGCATACCGTACCGTACCGCCCATACCGTATATTGTACTGAAATTTTCGGTATGCATTTTTACATACCGATACCGTACCGAAATTTTCGGTATACCGGATTTCGGTATACCGAAATTTCGGTATACCAAAAATACATACCGTATACCGTACCGAAAATTTCGGTATACCGTACCGTACCGATATTTCGATATATACCGATTTATACCGAAATACCAGTCCATACCGAAATACCGACTATGTCGGTATACCGCCCATACCGGTATATACCGCCGGTCTATACCGAATAATTTAAGTATAATTTTAATTAAATAAAATAAAATTTAATATTAAATTTTATTATTAAATTACAAAAATGGTATATACCGGTATACCGAAAATTTTAAAATTCTATACCGATACCGTACCGAAAATATCGGTATGGTATCATACTGTACCGAAATTTTCGGTATACCGAAATTTTCGATAAATTCGGTATTTTTCGGTATGGTAAGTACGGTATACCGGTATTTTCGGTATTTGCTCCACCCCTAGGTAGAAGGCAGTAGTTGAGAATAATTTCATAGTTTTTCATGCACAGGGATTTTAGGGATTAAACAATTTCTGATTTTGTTGATTTTTCAATTCTTGTTTTGAAGATTTTTCAAAGATTTTTGTTATTTCAGTGATTTTAATTTCAAGTTCTTATTTAGGGTTCATGCTTATTTGCTATTTAAGTAATTTCATGTTAGATTCATTTATGTTTTCGTTAATTTCTATTGTTTCATTTATTCATGTTATGCCTTTTGTCTCAGTTAGTTTTAGTAACTCTAGTCTCATTTTTAGTCTATTTATGTTATCTTGAATTATGCCCGTTATCTCAGTTAGTCCTGTTGATCCTTTAGTTATGATTTAAATCTTTTTGCTTTGGGTGGAATACACCCGAAGCAGGCACATTTTAGTTAGATTCTTAGCTTCCTTTATTTTATTTTTGCTTAATTTTGTAAGTAGATAGAAACTCAATTCCTGCATTTTCATTCTAGTTTATTTGATTTCACGACTCACATATAATTCTTAGGATTAGATTTATCTAATTGCTTCCCGTGGATTCGATATTTATAACTTGGTCAGTTTACCACTATACGATCATATACACTTGTAGGAAAGTGCATTTGTGTGCGAACACAAATTGCTAGTCAAGTTTTTGCCTCCTGCGAGCTGGCGACCTCCTGGGCCTTAATCGTAGGTTAGCTTGCCTTATCAATATATATATATATATATCCCATTATTATTGAAGAATATTCATAACAAGCGCCCCGATATGACCCACAAATTATTTATAAATATTGCTTTATTTGGTAACATGGGCTGTGAAGTCCTTGCCTGGTTTAGGTTGCTTGCTTTATAGGCCAATTTGGTATATTAGACTATTGGGCCTCCCTTATTTTGGTTTAGGTTATTTGCTTTCTAGGCTAATTTGGTATATTAGACTATTGGGCCTCCCTTGTTTATTAGGGCAGGTTATTTAGATCTATTTTGTGCAAAGTATATTCCATTGATTAAAATATATTAGTGTTACTTAGATATTGATTCAAAAAAATAACTTATATTTATAAATTGGTTTACAATATCGGTATAGAAGTGTAACTTTTTTCTGCACTGAACCAATTTGTAATTTTTGTCAGTTTTGAGAACTATTTTGTAATTTTCCCAATATATTATTGTGTATTAAATTACTACTCTATGTTAATTTCTTAATATATTTCATTTTTATAATATTTTATTTTATTTTCCACCACATTCTTTTCCATGGTCTCTTTTCTACAGAAAAAAAACTGCCTGCAATAATCATAAATAGTTTCGGTTTTTTTTTTTTTAAAAAATAGTACATTATTTTGGATTTTTTTTTTTCAAAAATCATACATATTTTCAGAAATATTTTTTGAAATTATGACAATAAGTCAACAAATCAGAGTTAAAATTTTACAAAACGTGAAAATAAATACAAAAATAAGCAAAACAATTTACACTGTCTCACCCTAAACCATTCCATTCAACTAAAATACATCAATATTCATAAGAAACACAAATATGATTCTAAAGATTTTATACTTTAACTTAGTTTTAATAAAAAAAATTGATAACTTACATATGCATATTCTCTTCCCACATATATTAATCAACTAGAAGTATATTTGAAATGAACTTATAACTTCATTTAAATGGACGATTTTTTTTAAGTGTGAATAATTTGATGGTGTGAACTAGCGATTTGTGATATTATTTTATAAAAGTATATTTAATTAATTTAATAATTTAATAAAAGAAATAAACAAAAAAGAAACAAATAAATTGTACTTTCCACAAAATATAATCTAAATAACCTGGGCCTTTTAATTTTGACATGTTGCTAAAGTCATGTTAAGCCTGTTACGTCTTATAACGTAATAGTAGCTCAATACACCTTTCTTTAAAAGAGTAGGTTTTATAGAAAAATGGTCATTTAATTATTTTAAATTAAAATTTACTGATGGATTTGTCTCTATCTTTTTTTTTCTAGGTGGTGTTTATATATCATTAATAGCCTATATATAAAATACATAAATTACGTGGCAAAATATTTTAAAAAATCAATTGCAATTTAGATTAATAATGCTCCAATTTGATTTTTTTGGCAACTAAGAATTAGACGACATTTATCTCTCCACACTGTCCTCATGCATGGCAACGACCCAAATAAAAAAATAAAAAAATTACGTGGTAAAAAAGTTAAATATATGTGGTAAAACATTTCATATATATATTATTCATCTAATTTATCGTTTAATTCAGTTGTGAAATTTTGTGATCGTGTTAAACAAGATTTATATTTATGACAAATGAGAATCCAAATAGAAATATTTGGAGGTGTCATTTCTGTTTAAGAACTTAGAATTTTTTTAATCTTTAAGCTTATGGTTGAAATAAATTAATATTCTTAGGATGTGTTAATTAGTCCCTTAAACAAAACACGCCCTTATAGAATTAATTGTTTAAAAAATTGGGTGTTTGATCGATACTCAATTCTTGAGTTTCTTCTTCTTTGAAGATGTTTAAAATTTCTTTTACTTACTCAAAAATAAATAAAAAAAAAATCCATTATTTCATGCATTGTCGGGACGAGGGTTAATATATCTAGCTAAAACAAATACATGAAGGACGGTCCAAAGTTTGATGTCCATATCTGATGAAACTAAAATCGGATATTTTGTTTTAATTTTAAAGTGAGAGATAACAGATGTTTGTTTAGGGTTGATTCATGTACGTAATTGTATTCCAGAGGAGCCCTTTTTTGTTTATTTGGAAATGGGAATCTAATGTTCACTTGGTGGCAGACACATCAAAACACCTAAAGTCAATATATTAATGGAAATAACATAGTTTCCATGTGGTAGGTACAACATGAAGATCATTAAAAAAGACCTAGCTAGATAGCTAAAAGGGTTGGCCTGCTTATGACATGTACACTCTCTCTCTCTCTCTCAATCCCGAATGAATTTTTTACATAAAGTAGTGGTATATGAGTAAATATGTGTATAATTTTGTGAGTATGCACGTACATCGATATTTCATTTTTAGTAGAGTACAAATTGATTTTGGACAACCCAAATAAAAAGTGTGCAAATTGAGATATATATATATATATATATATATATATATATATATATTACCTTTATTATATATAGTTCTGTTCTTTTTAAAAATTGAAATAGAAAATTATAAAATACAAGTTTATATTGATCAGATTCCATGAATGTCCAATCTTAGCTCGAATTCTCCAGAAATAATGTCTTTATTAAGTGGCAGGTAGTGGAGTTGAAAGCTTTCACCAAAGAGATGTCCACAAGTACAATACCCTAGCTAGCTCAATAATACAATTTTTGGATTCCTCTTTGGCCATCGATCGCCTTAATTAATTTCCTCCTCTATTTTCAATTTAATTATAAAATGTTTTTTTTTAAATGTATAAAGTTGCTGAGAATCTCCTTTTCAAATAATAAAATGAAATATCGACACCTTGAATCTATCTGTTTTATTCCATTAGATGCTTGCAATTTTCCTCCTGTTATTTAAAATTTAATAATAATAATAATAAATCTATACATTAAAGTGTACGTAGGTCTCTTGTAAATATCAATTCACTGTGAACTTTCATTTTATGAATATCACTATTAATTAGCATACGAGGTGTTATTCTTTCGCATTATTTTAAAAATTCTTAAATTTACCTGTTATTATTAAAAATCACTAAACATTGACATTTTTTTATAACAAAAATTTATATATATATATATATATATATATATATATATATTTAGGGAGTGTTTTGTTTAATTTCATAAATTAGGGTGGATTAAATTTCTAATCCTAAATAAAATTGTGTTTGGTTTTTAGGATTTGAGCCAGGATTAAATCCTGGTCTAATATTTGAATTCAACCCAATTCTACAAAAAAAAGATAACTTGATCTCAACTATTACATCGGATTAATTTTAAGAAAACAATCATAAATACCAAACACATACTATTATAAAATTAAGATTGCAATCAATACAATCCATTGAAATTCTATCATACTCAATCTATCCTATCGAGGAAACGGAACACCCCTAAGAGTGTTGAACCGATATTAAGCTGATTGGTTGAAGTTTTTGTGTGTGTATGTATATAAAAATGAAGAATCTAATCCGAGGATTATATAAGTAGCTAGATTAAAATATAAGGTGGGGGCTAAAGCACTAGCAATTAGTTTGTTTAATTAAAACATGATATGATGTGATATTCCATCATGCTATTAATTAATTTCTTATTTGGAGGTGATTTCACAAGAGTAGGTCATCAAGCCAATTAGGAAATAGGTATATGTCTATTTCTATAATCTAAGGATAATAAGACATTGGACGATGATGTTAAAGTCTTATCTGCATGTGTGTCATGTGGGACAATGCTACCTAGCTAGCTTTACTCCCAATAGATCATATATGTTTTTTAAATCTAATTGGATATTTTATTTAATTAATTGCTACACAAAACACTATCCAAAAGATTAATGGTTTCTCATGTTCTTGTATTTGAAATATTTCACATTCGATTTTAAAAAAAAAAAAGTGTAATAGATCTATTATAAAAATATAATTTTTTTTCCAAGATCCAAAATTATATAATGTATATATACACTAATTTAATATCTTTGAGTTCATTTTTTTTAAAAAAATTAAAAATTAAGGAGTGTAATTTTGAAAGTCTTGGACGTGAGAAATAAATAATCTAACCTCACAATTAGAAATAAAACCTTTTTAATTAACAGTAAGTACTCTCATACTTAATTAATTAACAATCAACATTCAATTCACAAAATCGATCAGTTGATATAAAGCATTAATTAACTATCATGCATACCGAACGTGGATTAACATATCATGTGATATTGAGGCTTAGGGCCTGGAAAAGCCAAGGCGGGCTGTTTAATCTATCTTGATTATTAGACACGCCCATTTCCGGGCCCCATTTTAAGAATTGATCATCACTTCTACTTCCCTTTACGTGGCTCGATCCCGTCGAAGACGACGAAAAGCTCGGCCCGCAATCCGATTGATCAAGGCCCGCTTTAATCTTCTTCTGATAGTAGCTTCTCGGGCCCAGCGTCAGCTCGAGATCGTTCTGCTCGTCCTCAATTTCGGAAATAAGTCTAGGTCGGGCCTCTAATTGCGGGCTTTGTCGGGCCTCGGGCCGATTGTAATGTGGGTTGACCCGTTGGCTTTTGGCGATGTCTTTCATGAGGGTCTTCTGGATTCGATAGAGGCGATGGAGCTCGTAAACCTTAATTTACACGAAATTGATTTCCAAAATTATATATATATATATAACCAAATTAAAGAACTGATAAAATATATATATATATATATATATATATATATTATATATAAATTAAATGTTACCTGCTCTCTAAATGTCTCCTCGTGCTTTAACATGGCCATTTTCATGTACTCCTTGTCGTAACGATTCAAAAGCTTCTCCATTTTCGATCAAATTAAACAACCAAAAACATAGGTGGCCTGAAAGGGGAATTAACAAAAAATAAAATAAAATAAATATATACACTATTATCAGAATTTTATTTTTATTTTTTTAAAGGGAAAAAAATGTACCACACAAATACAATGAAGATAGGCGTGAAAGTAAGTAGTTAAGATGCCAGTGAGGCCATGGGTGTGAAAACCCACATGTTTTTTTTTATTTATAAAAAAATAAAAAAATAATTTCTTTGATCTATACATATATCATAATGTTTTGTTTTGGGCCATGATATAATTATTCGCAAAGGAAAAATATCCATCATCATGTCTTTGCATCGCTTTCATAAGCATATAGTGACTCAAATTGATTTTACTCTCTATAGTCCACACATTATTGGACGAACTATTTCAGATATTTTGATAAAGAAGATGTGAAACTCCCATATACCTTTGGAAGAAACTCATTAAATTTTGCCATAAATATTATAGTGCAAATTAAGAGGTTTGAATCCTCTTTTATCAGAGATTTTTTCCCCAAACAAACTATTTTAAATAAAATAAATGAAAACTAATAATTTGATTTTTCATCTTATAATTTTTTTTTGGGTGTTTTTGGTAATTTAAATTTCTACATGTTGAAACAAATTTATGGTGATATATATTTACGATTATCATATTTTGATATAGATATAATCATTGACCATATCTATAATTAGTAATTATGAATTTTATAGGAATCCCTTCCAATTGTAGATCAAGGTAAAATAACAGAAACACAGTGTTGATTTAATTTCTATTTCAAGGAAATTATACAGGGTTCTTACACAAGTACCTCTCTCTCTCTCTCTCTAAAAAAAACACAAAGCATCAGGAAGAAATAATTGATCCCTTTAACAAAAAAATAAAATAAAATTAAAAATCATCAAGGCCCTAAGTATGATTAGTGCTAACGAAACAAACAATCGAAAGGAAAATTACGAATCTTACCTTAAAGATTTGTCAGTTGTTCTCAAGAAGGAATTGCACGTATGGAAAATCAGATTTTCTTGAGATCTCCTGTGGGCACCTTCACCGTATCTTATATATAGACGCAGATGTTTGATCAGGAGGAATGAATTTAAAAGAAAAAAAAAAAAAAAAGTGATTTTGAGACACAGAAATCAAAGCAATTGTTTGTTGGTTATGAGGGTTTGGGTGTGAATAATGAGGGGCATGCTAAACAAATCCCACTGCCGTAGCCTTTGTATTTCAAGCTTTGTGGAAGAGATGCTCCAGCACACCAAAATATATTTATTACTATTACTAAATTCAATAAATACATATACTTTAATTTATCATGCACTCGTCACTTTTCAGTTATACTGATCAATTCTGCATGTTTCATTTCACGTTTTGACCAGTTATATTTAAAAAACCAACATATTTATAAGTTATATTAATCTGCACATTTCACTTTACGTTTTCAGTCAAATATTGAAGCCTACACGTTTCAATTGTAATCAGTTCATATGCTGCATTTCACGTTTTTAGCCGAAACTAGCATGTAGAATTCCATTATATTAGCCAGAGTGCTTTTATTTATCACACATTAATTTCATTTCACGTTTTCAATCAAATCTAGCCTGCACATTTTAATAATTATATTAGCATGAATATTTGTCTTCTTACACGTTTCATTTCACTTTTTCGGTCAATTCCAATCGGCGAATTTTAATAATATCCACCTACACGTTTTCATTATATTTACATGTACGTTTCATTTTACATTTTCAGTTATATATGTTTTAGTTATATTAATTTGCACATTTATTTATATTATGTACCCGATCAATATTGTACAGTACAAGTTATGCATTTCATGATACTAATTATTTAAATTATTGGAGTGGATAATTAATTTCATGAGGAATCTGGGTTTTATTTTATGTGATTTTTATAGATGTGGATCACAAGGGCCCCCTCCATGCGACAAATCATCAAAATAACAGCGTAGATTGCCAAACTGAAGCACATGCATCAAGAATTTAATACTGCTATATAATTTGTCTTATCAGATTACACCGTATCTTATATATACTATTCGTATATATATGTAGACAACAAAGATGTATGTATAGATATATAAATATCAAACTAATGATACAGGGAATAACCAGTGAGGTAGCGCCACGTAGGACAGCTGACAATTGGATCTTGGCCGTACATTATGTGGCCTCTTGGAAATCTTGGAAAGTCCAGTTTGGTTTTGGAGAATTTTAGTATATATATGATTGCATCTTAAAGCTATATATATTATACATCATCTTTGAATTATTAATTGCAAATTATATCCGCTAACTTGAGATGATGTTGTTATATATATATATATACCATTTCAATGAAGGATCGGGAATCTAGATCATATCAGTAGTATAGCTGTTGGACTTTTGCTCAACACTGATTGGGAATTACTGAGGACATCTACAGTCTATGAGATTAAAGATTAAGCCGTATTGTATAAATAGTGTCTCACGGACCTTTTCCAAAACAAACTGACCTAAGTAATCATGCATTTATGAATTAACCTGAAAAAAGGATTTATGCCCAAAACGCCTGCGCCTTCACTCGGCATAACGGCAAAAGGCTACCCCACACGGTTAACTCATAAATCAAAGAACTTAGATAAGCAAGTTTAAACCTTAAAGACACATCAAGATACGTGTTGGACAGAATCTTAACTCATAGATATCACTAGACAACTCAAACCAATCGGTCGAAACCATACGCTACATATTGATATGATCAGATTAGATCAAACAACTTATGATCTCGAAAACACATGTTAGTAGAGAAATATTAAGTCAGGCCATGATTCAATACAAGAAAATTAGCCGACCATTAAGGAGGCGATAAACAAAAAATTTAAAAATTTAAACAAAATTTAAATAAGCAATATACCTTTACTGAGCCAAAGCTGAGATATTAAAACTTTAAGAATACAAGATTTACAAGAGTGGATTCTAGAGAGAGAAAGAAGGGGCGAGTCTAACTCAAGCGTGCCTCTTCTGAAATGAAACACACATATTTAAAGGGGAGGAACCGGACATGAACCCCGGATTTCAACCCAAAAATTAAAAGCGTGAATAGTAAAAAGTTTGAATAGTATTTTACTATTCATGAACAGTTTCATGTCTGCTGATGTAGGCGATGACGAAATTTGATTTTGTCGTTTCTGCAGATGCATTTTGCCTGGAAATGCCCTTGAAAAATCTTGGGTTTTATATTGCTAATAGAGAAGCTTGCTTTTTGAGAAGGAATAATGTCTCCTCGAGTCTTTCGGTTGGGCGATTGAGCCTTTTAAGAATAGGAATTCCAGTTTCAAGAGCCCTAATTCTTTTTCTGAGAATCTTGAGATAATTTTTCCCAGAAATCCAATGATCGTTTTCATCAAATACGACAAGGTAAGGGATTTGCCAAATTTGTGGGTTAGTCCTAAAGCGGGAAGGCCAGAAATTAATGACCCAGTCTTCATAGAGATTCATGAGTCCTTTCTTTCTTTGAGTTTCTCTTTGAGAGAATTCTTCAAAAGATCAAAACTTTCCTGTAAAGAAAAATCTTGATAGTCATCATTTGGATCCTGAGCATCTTGGAGATCAGATCCTGAGTGCATAGTAGCATCTGATTTTGAATCAGAAAAATCTATGTCATTAAAAAGATCTTTTCTGATATGATCCATATACATATCCATAATTCTTTCTGTTGAAAGAATACCGAAATATTTCTTAGAATATTTTGAAAAAGATGGCAGCATATTAGTGGTCCTTTCGTCAGAGATTTTTCTGAATTCATCGATTTTGGATTTGATCCTATCGATATTTTCCTGGAGAGGTGACTCATTGGAGCCTGGGGTAATAACGCTTAGGTTATTCCAGAACCTTGTCATGTGAATTCTCCATAGACAAGGAGTATTATCATCTGTGAACCCAAATTCTGGTATCCACTTCCAGACCCACGGAATACCTGAGTCAATAAAAAATCTACAGGTAGTTTTACTACTTGTATTGTGAGTGACAAAGTCAGAAGAAATAATAGAATATTCTTCAAGAAGAGGTTTAACTTCTTCAGGCAAAATACTTGCCGATGCTCCAAAGGTTTCCCACCAAGAAGTGAGCCAATTTGGAATATGGCTTTTGTTGATATTATCACAAATTTTTATCAGCCAGGTATGAGAATGTTTGACATTCTGGTGAAGAAAAGTTTTATAAAAACTTTGCAAGTAATCCCAGTAATTGTACTGGATGGTCGTTCTAGAGACTTCATTGACCATACTTTTTTCAGAAAATGGTGAAATACCCCATTCTTGGATGGAGATAATCCTTTTAAGGATAAACTTAGAGTAATTAATTGTTTTACTCTTGGGTGGAAAGTGTTGAATTTCCACACTTCCTAAACTGGTAAGAATGGCCTCATAAAGGCCCCTGGATTTGTATGTACCAGTATTCCAGCTGTTATTCGGGAAATATTTTTCCATTAGAATCCATGGGGATTCTTTGAATTTAGTATCATCCTCTTCAAGGATCAATATCAGCTCTTTCTTGGGAGAATTAAAGTAGGTGTACTCTTTCTGAGCAACAGATGCATAGGAATCTTGCTCGTCAGTTTTTGAGGAATTGTCCTCAACAGGTATATTTTTTCCTCTTTGTCTGAGGAATTCTTGGAATTCTTTTTTAGTGTTATCTCCTGATGAGGAGGAACCAATACCAGAAATATTCTGGTTAATGAGGGATTTCTTCCCGTGGTAGATCGGAGGATATCCTCTTCCTCCTCTTCCTCTATAAGAGGAATGGAGACCTCTGCCAGAGTGGCTCATTTCTGCCATTAAGAAATAAATTCACGAGTTAGGAAATCTGGAAGATGATTATCTTTCCCTTCTTTGAATATAATAACAAAATCGAAATAAGCAAGATGAGATTGCCATCGGGCAAACATCTGTTTAGAAACATTATGTTCAAAATCTTTAGTAAGCATGAAAGTAGCAGCTCTACAATCAGTTTTAATAGTAAACTTTTGATTGTACAGATCACCTTGAAATTTAAGGGTACATTTAACGATAACAAGGATTTCTTTGGCTATGGTAGAATAGTTCTTTTGAGCACTATTCCATTTACCAGAATAAAATCTGACAATATATTCAGTTTTATTCTCAGGATTAACCTGTTTGAGAATACCACCATACCCCAAATCTGAAGCATCGGTTTCAACAATTTTTTCCCATAAAGGATTAGCAAGCATAAGACAAGGAATATTTTTAACCTTTTCTTTAATCCTGATAACTGCTTTGGTGTGTTTATCACTCCAAGGTAAATGATTCTTTTTTAGCCTATCGTATAAGATAGCTGAATCTTCAGAAAGATTTTTAATATAAGAAGACACATAATTAAGGCTTCCTAAAAATCTTTGTAATTGAGTTTTGTCAGTAATGATGTCAGGAAATTTATTACCGAACTCAATATTCCTATTAATGGGAATAATGTTTCCTTTTTCAATAAAATGTCCCAAAAATTTTATTTTTGTTTGGAAAAGAACCATTTTTGGTTTTGAAACAACTAGACCATTTTTTATGACTCTTTTTTTGAAAATATCAAGATGCTTAAAATGCATTTCAACGTCTTTTGAGAACACAAGAATATCATCAATATAAACAATGATAAAATTACTAAAAGGAGAAAAAATGTCATTCATAATTTGTTGAAATTCTGAAGGAGCATTTTTTAGGCCAAAAGGCATAACAGTCCATTCGTAATGTCCGAATGGAACATTAAAGGCGGTTTTATACCTATCAGAAGGGTCAATTTGTATTTGCCAAAACCCTGATTTTAAGTCAAATTTTGAAAAAATAAGGGCATTGATAAGTCTATCAAGCAGATCCTTTTTATTAGGAATAGGGTGTCTAATCCATTTTAGGACTTTATTAAGCGGTTTATAATTTATAACTAACCTGGGAACTCCGCGTTCTATTTCGGAATGTTTGTTGACGTAAAAAGCTGTACAAGACCATGGGGACTTAGAGGGAGTAATAAGCTTTTTTTGTAATAAGGAAGATATTTCCTTTTTGCATAACTCTAAATATTCAGAGTTCATTTGACAAGGTCTTGACTTAGTCGGGATTTTTGCATTAGTAAAACCATCTTCATAGGGAAGTGAAACGATATGTTTCTTTCTGTCCCAAAAGGCATTAGGAAAATCATTACAGATATCAATAGAAAATTTATTAAAAAGAAATTTTATCTTTTCTTGAAGTTTGGGGTTTTTTAACCTTTCTTCAATAGTTAAAGAATTTAGTTCTTCTTTGAGAAAATTAACTTGACTATTTTTAGAATCAATTTGATCTTGGATCAAATTAAGAACTTTATAAATTGGTTTAGTAATGAACTCAAAAGTAACAGGTTTTCCATTATAAGTACCTGTAATTCCTCTTTCATTAATGAAAGTAAGAGGATAAATTTTATAAAGGAAAGGAAGGCCAATTATCATTTGGCTAGTAATGTCATCTGCAATGAGAAAATCATTAGGAATACAACAACCATTAACACAGACATAAGCATTTTTAAGCTTATAGTTGATTTTTAGAGGGCCTCCTCCTGCATGAGAAAGAGATTGTGTAGTTTTTTCAAAAAACTTAGTGGGAATTTTTCCCATCTGTATGACACTTATGTCAGCTCCGCTATCAATCATGGCAATGAAATTTTTTCTATAAGAGTTATTAATAAGAAGAGAAATCTTAGTATACCATTTTTGAGATATAATCATATTAATGGTAGCCAAATGATCTTCTTCTCTGAAATCATGAGAAGCGATAGAGTTGGTATCAATGTCATCAATCTTATCTTTTCCTTTTTAAATGAAAGAAAGTCTAGAAGAGAAATCTAAATTCTATTTTTGAAGAATTTTGACATTGTTTTTGAGATTATCAATCTCTTGAACTAAATCGTTTATGGTGATAGGATTATTTTTAATATTCCTAAGTTTGAGAAGTTTATCAATTTCTCCCATATTATAATAATTGTTATTTATTTTATTTAAAAGGCTAGTCTTATTATCACTAGAACAGGAATCATCGAATTGTTCAATAATTTTATTTCTTAAACTAGGGTCTTTAACCTGTTTAAGGAATTCAAGAATATGATTATCAGTTAGGACATTAATATTCATGTCTTGAAATTGACTCATAAGCTTATAGAATTCATCATCAGTTTTGATGCTGTCAGTATCATTGATACAATTTAGACAAGGTTTACCAAGAGCGCAATTATCACACTCAACTTTGTCAGACAGAGAAGAAATATCATCATAAGAATTTTCAGAAGAGTCTGTAAAAGATTCATTAGAATCAATCTCGTTTTCAGAATTCATGACGATTTTGAAAAGAGTTTCTTTTAAGTCATCACTAATATCAAGATTCTTAATCTTGTCTTTAGCATAACATTGGTTAGCATAATGACCGTTTTTGCCACATTTATGACAAACGATTTTATCAAGGTATTTTTTATTTTTATAAAATCTTTTCTTATTATGCGTTTGATCATAATACTTTTCTTTCTTCTCTTTTTTCTGTTTATTATTAGAATACCTCTTCCTTTTCCTAAAATTAGATTTATTAGGAAAATCCTTCTTATGAACTCTTTTTGGGCTTGGATTGTCCAAACCAAATTGATCACAAAAATGACCTAATTGTTTTCTTTCTAAAAGATTATCTTTTTTGATTTGATTACGCAATTTGATTTCATTACAAAGATTTAATCCTTCTTGTACACAAATACTTATGATTTGACCAAAAGTGTAAGACTCATAAGAAATGGTATCAGAGCCATGTGAGAGTAGAGTATATATTTTGTTATGGTATATGATTCAATACAATTTAAATTCTTATGAATTTATTCAGGTTTAAGGATACTGTTAAGAACAGTATAACACAGGAATATGATATTCCTGAGAATTTAGATCTATTAAACAGATGGACTATTCCAAAAATTGAACCTAAAATGGTTTATAAATTAGGAACTTTTGAAAAGTTAGGTTTTAAACAAATTGTTAAAACCACTGAATCTTCAATTCCTCTTCATGAAGAAGAAATGGTTATCAAATTGCTCAGCAAAAATGATATTTTACCTTTTAAAAGAACACATAAATTTCTTCATATTGGATGTGTTCAAGTTGTCTTTAGGCCTCTTACTTTAAAAGGTTTACCAGAAAGCTTTCTTGCTACTCTTAGAGATGGCAGAAACCTTAACTGGAAACAATCCCTTATGGGGATAATCCAGTCTAGTCTGGCTTTAGGACCCGTTTATTTTGACGCTTATCCTAACTTATCGCTTTCTTTATCTGACAGCAATATTCTTGATTCTTTAACATTAAATGTTAAAACTCATGGTTATAATTATATACCTGGTACTGAGGTCATGTGTATATGTTACCGTATCTATTATAAACCTCTGTTTACCTTAAATCCTATGTGCAAAAGATTTGAAAATGACAAAAATGAGACTATCCTCATTGAAACCAATTTTGGAAAATCCAATATTAGTACTAGAAGGTCCATTAAATGGGAAGAAATTACTTTCCCAGATAATTGGATAATTGAACAATCTGTTCCTAATATTCCTTTGATTGATAATAATTTTCAACATATTACGCAAAGTAATAATGGAACAATTAGTATTGGTTTTCAAAATAATCAAAGAAGGCAATCTTCTTTTCATTCTAGATCTATGTCTAGCCACTCTTTATTCTCCCCTCTTGATTATGAGGTTAATTTACCTTCAGATTCTAGGGTTTCTACTTCTTCTTATAAAGAAGATACGTTTAATGACTTCAATAATGAAAGAATTATTGTTAATAAAAACAATATTATCCACAATGATGGTATTAACCCCGAAACAATTTCGGATTGTAATTTTAAGATATAATTTTATGAATTTTAAACCTATTTTAGACTTCTCGAAAGGCTCTTTGCCTAGAGCTCAAATTAATAAAGAGTTCTACGATCCCAAATGGGAAAAATTTCGAACTTGGTATTTTAGTTCTTTTCCAAAACAAGAATTAGATTATTTTGTTAACAGTTTTTATAAATTCTGTGAACAACATAATGAAATTACTTATTATGTTCCTTGGTTTATCAAAACCTTTTATATAAATCATATTTCTGTTATCGAATGAGATTATAAGATCGTCTCGGGAGAAACACAAAAATCTGTTCACCCTCCCCATGTTCCTTTTCAAATTGAAAAGGGAGGTAGGATTTTTAATTTCCTCCCATTTACCACGATTCTTGAAAAAGATGTTTTACAAATTACTGTAAAACATATTAATCAAATGATTGAACAAAATAATTTTTGTAATCTTTATCTCTCTATTTTAGGAGAAGAAATTATTTCTTTACATAGCAAGATTGATAAAATTATTTCGCAGACTAAAATACAGACTAAGTCTGATGTTTTAAAAGAAAATGATAATAAAAATTTTATCATTAAAACTGCTTCTTCTATACAATCTCCTATTGAAATAAAAGATTTCAATATTGAAGCTTCTGTTTCAGATTTTGAAAAAATCATAAGTCATAAGTTTGAAAAACTTAATATTTCTACTCTTGATAATGACTTTGAAAAAGATTCTATTGAATCCAGTAGAACAGAAAGTTTGAATAAAATTAAATGGGCTGACAAGCCAAATTTGTCTAAATACTATTATAAGAGACCAACTCCTATGGATGTTCTCCATGAGGAACAAGAAAATTATTTTACTACCTCTTATTCGGGGAAAAGTATTTATGAATGGAACATTGATGGCGGTGCTGATAATCATATTTTTACTCAATGCCATCGTATGCTTATGTATAGCTCTGCCTGTAGTATTAGTGGTAATAATGATATTCAAACCGCTCAGGCTATCACCGTAGGTTTTACGGGCCAACTGAAGGGTTGGTGGGACAATTATCTAAGTCCTCTAAACAAACAGGAAATATTTTCTTCTGTTAAAATCGAAAATGGTGAGACTAAATCTAATGCTGTTTATTCTCTTGTTCTTACTATTTTAGAACATTTTACTGGTAGATTTACCAATAAGTCTGAAAATACAAAAACTCTTCTTTTAAAAATGAAGTGTAAAACCCTTACTGATTTCAGATGGTACAAAGATACTTTTCTGTCTCGTATCTATGATATTCCTGATTGTAACCAGGACATTTGGAAGAATAAATTTGTTGATGGTCTTCCTTACTTATTTGCTGAAAGAATTAAAAAAGTTCTTCGAAAAGACTCTGACTCTATTTCTTATGTAAGTATATATATATATATATATATATATATATTATATTTGGGTGTAAATGTGAATTCGAGTTGGAGGGAATTCTACTTTTTAATAATTATTATCTTAAATATAAATATCATTGTTACATATATATATATAATCTTCTTGTTAAAAAATATTAAGTATTAAATTTTTTTAAATAATAATTAGGGCACAAAAACTCGTATGCAATATTGCAAAAAACCCGACCCGTGCAATATCCCCAAATAAAAATTCGCGGATCCAATAAAATTTTTAAGGAAAATTCTCGCCACTTCCAGAATGTATACCACATGAACATATTTGTGCTACTGTAAGACAAAATGTGTGTTACTACATCTTAAAAAGTTTTTTTTTTTTTACTTTTAAAGTAACTATAAGAATAATATGTATTTTTACAAGAACAAATATGTGTTTCTTAATTTATTTTTCATTTTATTATTAGTTTTATGTTGATAATATGTTGCTAATGTAATAATACCTTACATGTGTTACTATCTCGCCACTCCCAGAATGTATACCACATGAACATATGTGTGCTACTGTAAAACAAAATGTGTGCTACTGTAAGACAAAATTTGTGCTACTACATCTTAAAAAATTAATTTTATCGAAATCTCAAAATGTATACCACATGAATATATGTGTACTACTGTAAGACAAAATGTGTGCTACTACATCTTAAAAAATAATAATTTCTAGAAAAAACAATAAATATTTATAAAAAATGAATATTTTTTCTTGTAATAATACACATATTGATCTTACATTGTATTAACATGTTTGTTTTCTACAAAAACAAATGAATATATGTAAAAAAAACAACATTTGTTCTTATAGTAGTACACATTTGACCTTATAGTAGCATAAATTTACTCATACAGTATCATCAACTAGAAGCGAAAATCCTGAAATTTGAAAATTGCCCAAATCTGACCCGACCCGTTCAAGATCCGCAAATTTTGTTACTTTGACCCTATTGACCCGCGAATTTTCAAAATTTTCATTTTTTGGCATATATTGCACCGTGCAATATTGCACGGAAGACCTACTCTAATTAGGGTGCGACTATTCATACACCAAATTCCTCTAAACATACCCCAATTATTAAAGGATGATTTACATATAAGTTCAAGAAAGTCACTATATTTACAAATAGGTTCAAAATATTTGCACAAAAACATATTTTTTTTCTGCACAGAAGTATATTTTTTTTCTGCACAACACCTATTTGTAAATATAGTAACTTTTTTGAACCTATATGTAAGTCACCCATTATTAAATATATTCAATTTAAAATAAAAAATTAATTAAATTACTAATCATACCCCATTTTTTAATAATATTTTTTTTTCAATTTTGACCTATTCTTCGTCTCTCTCACAATCATCTTTGAAACTATTCTACAGTTCTACGATCAATTCAATCTTATTTTTTTATGCTTTGTTAGTGACATCAAACTAATCTAAATTATATATTTTCCACGATACAGAAAGGTTGGAAATTATGGAATTTTTTATGGGGAAAATGGTGATTTTCAAGCGGAAAAAAAAAAAGCTCTGTGAGATCTGAAGGAGCGTGGAGAAGAAGACATGACGTTCGTCCAGTGAATTATTTTTATTCGGTTGCAACAAATAAAATGAAGATGCAAAGTTTTAGTTCTCATTTCTTAAAAATGGCGACTCACTGTGGATAATTAACATGAATTGAGAAAGACGAAGACTAGGTCAAAATTAAAAAAAAAAAAAATATATATATATATATATATATATATATATATATTATTAAAAAATGGGGTATGATTAGTGTTGATAGAATTTACTAATCGTTGTTTGTTTATGTAGCTTTATATCGGATTAATTCTACCAAACAATAATCTAAGAATGTTGTGTTCTTGGTGTTCTTGAGGATGATGTAGAGAGAGAGAGAGTGAAGAGCTTAGAGAGAGAAAGTAAAGTGTAGGAAATGTATTAATTGTATTGAATTGTGTGAATAGTACAAGAGAAGTCTTATTTATAGGTGCGCGAGTGTGAGACGGCACCTTACGAGCCTATATGGCTTCCGGTGTTGACAAGGGTTCCTTACCCTCGTCTTGGTCTCTCACACTGCTTCCTATGTCGTGCCTCGTCCTACTACTATGCCTTAGACTAGATTAAAAACCTCGCTGTAAACCACCCTTGTGGATAAACCGGACGGAGGGAAAAAAAAGTGCAACCATCGGGATCTAGCAGGCTACAGGGCGAGCTCGGGGGCAAGCTCCGACGCCTTGTGCGGTTAACGAACCTCGGCGAGGTCCTCATGAGGGTGGACTCCTTGGGCGAGCTCCACCCATGTGGGCGATCTCCACCCATGTGGGCGAGCTCCGCCCATGCGAACTTCGTGGATCCGGACGGGTCCCGACGATCTGTTAAGCCTTGGAGATTACTTACGTCAGTTGTGAAAGCTCGCCATATCAACAATTAGTAATTTAAATTAATTTTTTATTTTAAATTAAATATATTTAATAATTGGGGTATGTTTGGAGAAATTTAGGGTATGAATAGTCGAACCCTAATAATTATTGGCATACATAACAGTTATAGATAATATGTGAATTCAAATTCATATAATTTTTTATCGGTATTTTCGTATATATTTGTGTCTACTGAAAAATTTTCAACGTACAATTTTTACAAAAAAGATAATTAAACCTTCTGGATTTTGACTCAAAAGTTATTAATAATTTCGGGTCAACTATATATTTGTTTGTGTAGGTCGCAAATGAGTTAATACGAGTTAAAATTCCAAAGGGAAGGGATAAATAGACTTTTAAACTTTGTTGACTTATTAGGATTAACTAGCTTAATAAGAAGTCAAATCAGATTATTTTAAGGAGTTATTTAGTTTCTTAGATATGATAGATTGAGTAGGATAGAATTTTAATAAATTGTATTAATTGTAATCATAATTTTAAAATAGTATGTATTTGATATTTATAATTTATTTTCTTAAAATTAATTCGATGTAATAATTGGGATCAAGATACCTGTTTTTTGTAAGATTAAATTGAATTTTATTCTGAATTAAAAATTTAATCCATCATAATCTATGAAACAAAACACGCTGAGTGATTGTGCAGAATGATCATCATAATCTGCTAACAATGTTAGTACTTTATATTGAAATAACTGACCAGTTGAATTACTATCACATATAGCTAGGTGCAGAAGTGATCAGTAGGCTTTAACTCGTGCGATAATTTTTTTTTTTTTTTTTTTTATGAAAATGACTAAGTTTAAAAGGGATGTAGTAACAATTAATTCAGACGAATATGAATGCATAGACAACAGATGAGATAGCAAGATTAATATAAAGGCCGGAAAATAACTTACAGATATATATTAGTGCTTCAAATGTCCAATTTCTACGTATATTCTTCCAAACAAGATAATTAAAATTTTCAATATCGTAGGAATCTTGGTTTATAATGTCGTGACATTTTCTACAATCTTTCACTAGAGTCCAATTCTAACTCACTCAATCTATCAAACTAATATAACTCTTGAAGATAAGACTTGATATTAGGTTTTTTACTAGTGAAATTTTCTCTTACAAGGTTTTCGCCCAAGGCTAGGATTGAGGAATTTAGTTTTCAATTCGGAAGGCTTAAATATATAAATAAAAAAGTCAATTTCTCAATTTATTTAGTATAAAATTGATAGTATTATATGCACTTTTTATATCATTAATTATACGTATTTTCTAATATCATAATATTTTATATAATGATTTTAAAATATAAGATGATATTATTAAACATGTATAATAATATCAACGAATATATGTAATAATATTAATTTTGTATTATGAATAAATTTCACTGGATAAAATCTTGATTAATATTTAAATATATTTATACTAGACAATGTGAATAATCAATATTTTCATGTGAAATGATGTAATGTCACAATTATAATAGATCTTCCAAAATGTAGTTGGGAGCAATAAATTTTTCCTATGTAAGAATGACTTTTTGGACTTGTGAACATATTAGTTGGAGATTTATATGGTACATCGATCAAGAGCATGAATCTCAAATCTATATATTATATATTACCTCCGTCCCACAAAAGTTTGAACACTTTCCATTTTAATTTGTCCCACAGAAGTTTGCATACTCCCAAAATGGAAATATTCCTTTAAATCTCCACTTTTAAAATCTTTACCTCACAATCTCAACCTTTAAAATCTTTACCTCACAATCTCCACCATACGCATTCTACTCATTACACTTTTTCTTAAAACCTGTGCCCAGAAAAATACCGCAGACTTTCCTGGGACGGAGGTAGTGCATTATAAAATAGGATATATTTAGTTGGATATAAATCATTATTATATTAATTAGTGGGTGTCTTAAAAAAAATAGTAATACCTACGTCCCCAAAAGTTTGCGATACTTTTGGGGCACGACTTTTAGAAAAAAGTGTAATGAGTAAAATGTATATGATAGAGATTGTGAGTAGGGGTGTGCAACGGTCGGTTCGGTTACCGAACCGAACCGAATTGTGATAACCAAAATCGAACCGAATTAAGGTAAAAGAAACCGAAACCGAACCGAATTCATTCAAAATCAAACATAACCGAAACCGAAAATTTTGGTTCGGTTTCGGTTTTTACCGAAATAACCGAATTTTTTATTTTTTTTCACAAAATGTAAAATAACCAAAATGATTTTCCAACTTTCCACTTAAATACATCCATGGAAGTTGACTTTTTCATGCAAAATTTTTCGGCCACGTCACATATTACATTATATATACATACTTGATGATAAATTTAATGGGTGTGAAAAATCAAATGTAATCCGTAGATCATTAATTTTCAACCAAAAAATAATTGATGGCAAATATAAATTTATAATATAAAAATTTCAGGCACATCACATATTACATATATATTATATACATATGTTTAGTTTAGCAAGCAATTTAGTATTACCTATTTTTATTTATTAAATAAAAATATTATCTGTTAAATATATATTAATATTTATTAAATATATTTAATTCGGTTGGGATATCGGTTAACCGAAATAATAACGGTAAATAACCGAATACCGAAATTTTAGAAAAATGCTAACCGAAACCGAACCGAATTCGTATTTCGGTTCGGTTTCGGTTCGGTTTTCGGTTAATAACCGAATTGTGCACACCCCTAATTGTGAGATAAAGATTTTAAAGATGCAAATTTAAAGGAATATTTCTATTTTGAGAATATGCAATATAGGATAAACTAAAAAGAAAAATATGCAAACTTTTATGGGACGGAGATTCTACTCGTTAAGAAAAAGCGGAAACAAAATAATAAAGAATTACTATTATGCAACGAAAACGAAATGTGTGTCTGTTCCTGCTTATCAAAAGTGGATGGTCACACTCGCATCCATTTGTCGGATAACCTCATTCGCCTTATCATAATTAAATTGTGAAATTTGTGAAGTTATTTAAAGAAATACTATGTGGTAATTAATTAGGTTACTTTAATTTTTCAATCTTATAGAAATAGGAATATAATCAAATCTGGTAGAACTTTAAAATTTGAACTTGGTTTTATTTATAACTTAATTATTAAATATTCACAAATTTTCATTCTTAGCTTAATTGAACCTATATATATCAAGGGTACAAATGACGTTTGACGGTTGACGGGCGATCAAGTACCTTCAAGCGCCAAGACCGCCTAGGCGGTGCTTAGGTGCCGCCTTGGGGGTGTCAAGGTTTTCTATTTTTTTTTTTTTTATTAACATTCATTTTTTTCTAAATATATATTAATAAAAATATATATTATAGATAAATTATAAATTTAAAACATAATTAATAACTATCACAAAATATAAAAAGTCAACAAAATGTTAAAAACTATCATAATACGACATAGAACGAATAAATTATGAAGTAGTTCAATTAAATTTTAATTTTTTAGTAATTCAGTAAATTAGTTTTTATTTTTTAATTTTAGATCTAGCTTTTAAATTAAAATAAAAATTAGAAAAAAAAGAGTAATGGTCATATAGGCGGTGACAAGACGGCCTCGGCGGTTGCCTAGGCGGTCTCGGCAGTGCCAAATGTGTTGGCGGATTTTTCTCAGCGATTTGACCTTGACGTCGGCAGCCGAGGACCTTCAAGCGCCTAGGCGGTCTCGACGACCGCCATTTACATCTATGATATATATACATACGAGCTTATTATCTTACTTTTACTAGAATATTTATTATTTTTCTTTAATGTTTGTACAAAAATTATTTGAGCATAAATTTTGTGGATAGAAGTAATAATTAAGGTAGTATAATTTATCAACGTTAGAAAAATTATTTGTACTTCATTTACCCTAAAATAAAATTCTCATTTTTACTTTTCAAACGTTCAATAGTAAATGCCTCACATTTTGAAATTCACTTATCTTACTTTCATAAATATTATTTTATTTACATTAAACATCATAATTTTCACTCTTTATTATTCACACATTATATTTTTATTTTTCCTCTTCAATAGCAGCACTTGTATCATACTTCATTTTATTTTAATACTTCTTAAATATTGTGAATTTTTTTTGTGAGAAATTTATTTTTAGACAATGTAAGAATTTAATTAATATTACAAATTAATTAAACAGTGATAATATTACCATCTATTTATAATATCATGTGTTATACTTGACCTTGAAAGGACATGTTTAAATATTAGTATTGAAGTGTGTAGTATTAGTGTGAGTGTGCATCATATTTTTTAAAATTTTGTGAATAAAAGAAAAAAGAAAACAGAGAATAACAAAAAAGGAGTAAAATTTTATTTTTGCACTCCGTTTCTCTTACAAAAAAAAGTTTTAATTAAAAGGGATATTTAAAGAGTGTGATTGCATCCTTAGTATTAAAGAAGGTTGGTGAAGACAAAAAACTACAAAGCATTTTAACTAGGGAATTAACTCCCTCGTCTAAAATGAGTGTTTTAACGAGTGAAAATGTCATACTCTGCAAAAAATGAGAGCAAAAGTTCTCATCATGTCACAACCCAGAACAAAAAGATGAGGGCCAGGTTATACTCGTCATGTTGGCACTCTATTTGCCGGGGGCATGGTCCCCACATCAAATTAACACGATAGAATGGCTAGGGCAGCCCCCATCATTTTTACACCGATTTGAATTGATCTGTTTATAACCAAAATTTAATTTCAGTTCATACAAAGATTAAGATGTTCATACCGTACCGTACCAAAATTTGGTATGGACATGTATGCACAAATTTTAAGATAATTTAAGTTTGATATAAACATGTACTCCCTCCGTGCACGAAAAATACGCTCATATTTTTGCACGTGGTTTAATGCAATATGTCAGAAGGTAATTACGAGATATTGAGATGTCTGTTATGAACAAAAAGAATATCTTTAGAAAGTATAGCATATGTACTTTCTAAAGATATTCGTTTTATTCATAACGGACATCACAATATCCAGTAATACCTTTCGACATATTGCATTAAATCACGTGCTAAAATATGAGCGTATTTTTGTGGACGGAGGAAGTATATTTTTAAATATTTATTTTGATTCATATGCTGAACACTCTTAATTAATTATGCCCGTACAAAGGTGTTTTAATCTAAAAACAAATACTCTCTCCGTCCTAAAACTACTTTCACACTTTTCTTATTTGGATGTCCCAAATTTACTTTCACGCACCTAAAAGAAAACTTTTTACACTCATAAAAATCAATAAAATCCATCTTTTCATATTTTATTATTTAACTTTACACTTACATACTTATTTTTTCTTAATTCGCGTGTCCATAGCTAATATATAAGTAATTTTGGGAGGGAATGAGTATAATTTATTTTTATTACAGCTACTGTATATGTTAATACTTTCTCGGTTTTGTGATAATTTTTATAATTATAAATAACATATGAATTAAAAAATGTATGATATCGTGCTTATTAATTGATGAATGGTGATGTAAGAGAGAGAGAGGGAGAGAGATTGGGACATGGAAGCACGCGTTGCCGGTGCAGAGAAGTGGTGTGGGTCCGAAAAAGGCTGCCGCCACTCCACGCTGCTTTCTTTGTACTACTTTACCCCCATGCTTTTGTACTTGTTTCTTCTAAATTTCATACCCTCAAATATAGCAACTTATTCCAACACAAAAATAATAATAATACTTACATATGTCTATTAAATTATTTTTCACTTTTTTTCTTTCACAAAATATTTTTCTATTTTTTTACTTAGAAATAATCCATACTCACAAATATATAAATTAAAATTATAATATAAAATATTATTTTTATAATATTAATTATAAATAAATGTAATAGTATTAATTTTATACTATAAATAAATTTTACTGAAAATCTACTTTAATAAATTATTGATTATTAAATTAAAAATTCTAAAACAATTGAATTGCCTTGTTCCGTTTCAAAATCCCAGATGTCGGGCTCTCGGCATGGCCTATGGATCATCTTCATTTCTTTAGTATAAATTTTCTGTGAATTTCGGAAAGAGATAGACACAAAATTAAAATAATTAATAAAAATAAAAATTTTATGGGACCCATGATAATGAATGGGGTCTTGTGTTGTATCTATTTCTCTCATAACTTTAGAAAAAATTTACATGAAAAAAATGGAGAGGATCCAAGTCCGCATACATGTCATGTAAGAAATGATTATCACGATTAACTATAAATAGTGATCAATTATTTTGTGGGGTGTGTTTGGTTTTTAAAATTACAATGGGATTAAAATTTTAATTTTAAGCAATTACATGTTTGATTTTCATGATTCGAACCTAGGGTTAAATTATAATTAAGGATTCGAATCCTAGTCAATCCCCCAAGAAGTTGATTTTTTGATCCCACCTCTTTCATTAGATTATTTATTGGGTGCTTGGTTGGGAATTTTTGGAGATGAATAATGGTAATTAAAGTCATAGTGTGTATTTGGAATGAATTTAGACTTTGATTCCCAAAACTAAGTAATCTATCATAATTCAACTATTTGAGTGGTTCCATTTCTTACAATTATATCAAACGTCCCCTTAATAAGTTTACTAATTTACTCTCGATTATTATGATATTAGAGATGTTAATTGTAGCCGGGCTAATAGGGCCGACCCGTTTAATCCTAAAAAATACATGGGTAGAGTCATGCTTTCATTGGCCCATTTACATCTGGGCTTTTTTGTCCCGACTCTATCAACCCGCAGGCTAAACGGGCTAGCCCGCCGGTTATCCGAGCCAACCCGCATAATTTTTATTTATTTTATATATACCTATTAAATATATGATATACTTATTAGTTATTATTATTATTATTATTAATTGAAGTTATCTCCAATTTCTATTTAGGTGTTATATTAATTTTAACTTTTAAGTATTTATATTTGAACTTTTAAATACCAATGAACTTTTAAGTATTTAAGTGTAAACGTTTGAACTTTTGTAATTATGTTAAACTATTTTTATTAATTTAAATGAAATTATGAACAATGTTTAGGTTCTAGTTTAAAACATTTTATGATAATTATTTTAGGTTATGTGTTAAAATTTAGATTTTTTTTATATTTGTGACAGAGCCCGTTTATGGTTTGTTTAGCCCTAGGGCTGCCAGGGTTAGGATTAAGTGTCAAATATTAGAGGACCATTAAGATTGAACCGGATAAGACCCTAACACGTTTAGCCTGAAGTCCGTTAGGGCTGGCCCTATAGAGTTAGAGCTGATCTGTTTAACATCTCTAGTGATAACACATGGAAAATATAGTTAATTGAAAAGAGGTTAAATTGAGAATTTAGTGTTTTTATCTTATTTGTCCTTAAATTCAAGCACAAATTGAGTTTAATTTTAAGAAGATAATCATAAATACCAAACACATAACATTTTAAAATTGAGATTTCTATCAATACAATCCCTTGAAATCTTATTGTCTTCTATTAATCCTATCTCAAGATTATGATGGATTAAACCTCTAATCCCAAGTAATTTTATATTTGATTTCCAGGATCTGGGCTCAAGATTAAACTATGATTCAAGAATCGAATCCTAATCAGTCCCACATGAAGTTGATTATTTGATCACCAATTTCACTATATTATTTAATCCCAAGACTAAGGTTACTAATTTACCTTCAATTATGATGGTAATGTATGAAAAATACAGTTAATTGAAAAGGGGTAAAAATTGAGAATTTAGTATATTTATCATATTTATCCTTAAATCCAAATACAAATTGGGATTAATTTTAAAAAAATAGTCATAAATACCAAACATATAATATTTTAAAATTAGAATTACAATCAATGCAATTTCTTGAAATTTTATCCTATTCTATTATTCCTATTTAAGAAGCAAACACCTCCTTAATAAATAAGTACTCACTCCGTCCTAGGACTACTTTCATAGTTGTTCTAAGCAAGCGAACCAAGAAAAAATAAGTATGTGAGTGTAAAGTTAAAAAAAAAAAGATATACATTATTGACTTTTGTTAGTGTAAAAAGTTTCCTTTTTGTGTGTGAAACCGTATAAGTAGAGTTGAGATATTTAAATAAGATAAGTGTGAAAATAATCCTCAAATCAGGGAATAATATTTTATATACTCAATATTCCATCCCATTTTAAATTATATGTTTTTTATTTTGATATATCCTACTCTAAAATTCTTGTTCTACTTTTGGTATATAATCTTATAATTAAATTCTCAGATTGTAAGACCTCATGATCTTAGTTATAATTAATGCTCTAACTACTTGATATATTATATTTGAGTACTATTATTAGTACTCCAAGAAAGATTAAATTTTTTTATATATAATGATGAATAAGAATGTAAACTATCAAATATTTGAACTAATAAGTATAGAAAGAACTCACTAAGAATTTTACGTTGTCCAATCAATTGATATTCATCCATGAAAATAAGAGACTATGATTTTATTAATCTTCAGCTAACCAAAATTAATACAAGAACTTGTATCGCAATTTTTTGAGATTCACTTTGTATGATTAATTTAAGACGAGAATAGTAATAAACATTATCAAGAGATTAATTACTGTAACATTATTAATTATTCTTTTATTTATTTTATTTTTATTCTTATGATTCTTTTATTCTCATTTACTATCCTTATTATCTCCAGCCAAGTGAACCCTCAATTTCTCTATAAAATTGGAGAAACATAAATTATGACTTTTTTGTTTCGTCATTCCCTCAAGAAATCTTCCAAGTGTGTGCCCATAAATTGTCTAAGAAGATAGTTAAATAACTAATTCTTCGAACATCTTGTAATAGGCTTTAACATGGGAATGATAATTGTATTCTTTAAATCAAATGCACCATAAATCTTATTAACATTTGAGCTAACGTCAACATAAGCTTCCAAAATTTAAATTTTTATGACCTAAATAACATCATGATATACTAACCACTACTTGGTGAACTAACTTCTAACTACTAACCACTAACATTTACAGATAAAAAAAAATATGATATAGGCGGCAATGATATTTAGTATCTAAAAAAAATAAAAAGAGATTAAATGAAAATTTTATAGAGAATCTAAAAAAAATAGTAAAAACAAAAAGTTTACAGAGAAAAAGAGGGAGTACTTTTCTATGCACGTATATCATTGTTTTTATAAATAAATATCCGTGGTTTTTATATAATGAAATTAATTTATAAGTCTATTGACATTATTGAATGAATGCAAGAGAACTTGTCTCCCTCATCATTATTCATTGGAGATAAAAAGTATTTTCGTACTTGTCAAGTGTCCTATTTTAGTCTCAAAAAATCTGATTCTAAAATTTTAGTCTCATCTAATTTTAGTTTCTTTATAAAAAAAGTGAAAATAATATGTCATGGACGACGGTTGTGGTGGTTGAATTCAGAACTTTAAGGTAATCTTACTGATGTAACTGTTAAATAATTCTTTTTATTTTATATTTTTTTCATTTTTTCATATCACCGAAATATTATAAAAAATAATAAAATATCAACAAGAATGCTTGAAATTTCCAAATTTAACCATCACGCGCGTCTTGTATGATAAAAATTGATGTTATTATTTATTTTTTTTGTTAAAAGTTACACCAAAATTAGAAAATTTAAAAAACTACGAAACTAAAATTTAAGAATTTAAAATTTTTATAATCAAAATTATTTTTTTAGGATTAGTCTTGTATGCACCAGTTACACGGTGCAACTCAAGTTTATTTTTTAAAAATTACACAAAATACTACTGTAAAGTTACACATGTTATCACTGAAAAGTATATCATTCATAGTCTAACTTTTCAGCAATAATTTGTGCAACTTTTTTAATAATAAATTATGTAACTTTTTAAAAATAAACTTGAGTTGCACCGTGTATCTGGTAACTTACTATTTTTTATAGTTCAGTGGGTTGTGGAGGGCAAGACAGTAATTAGGAGTTGTTTGGCGTGATGAGGATTCACGGGTGACACTATTATGCAACAAATGTAATGACAGGGACTAAGTACTGTGTTAATTAATCTAACCTTAGATACGATAATGCCATTAATGATGATATTATTAATCGAATCTTGAATCTCTTCTCTACTACTAAAATTACTATTTCGCTTTCTGCCAAACTCATAAAACGACAATTCACCCCCAACCAATTATTTCTCTCTCTTCTTTTTATATTTTATTATAACCTCTCTTAAATTATATATATATACACTTATATAGTGTTGAGGTTGATGGCATGAAATTTACAAGTATGATTATCCTAAATTCGAAATTTACAGTCTGCTCCCTTTAAATTAATTTATTTTTGGGTTGAAAATCGAATTACTACTTAAAAAAAAAAAAAATCTTATATGATGTGTATATATAATTAAAAGATAAAATTTTATTTGCAGATAAAATCACCATTTTTATCGTAAATACAATTAAATTTATTAGACGATTGAAGTATTATAAATGGATTGAGTACTCCTTCTACTTGAACTAATATTCCTTTCTGTTTACCATTCAAAAAAAAAAAAAACTAAAAAAGTATTAATTGTAAATCAATTAACAACTTTCTTTTTTTAATTTACATTCATTAAAGAACTTTTTTTTTTTTTTTTTTATTATGTCTGACGTGGCCAACCTATGTGACACTCCTTTAGTCCAACCAACATCGATAAGTCTGGGTGATTTATGTATAAATTAAAAAAAAATCACTATAATTATAAGGGATTATAGTTTTATAAATTCAATAAGTTGACACCTATGATACACAGATTCTTCTAAAAATGTTATAATGCAGTATCAGATTCGCACCCGCACCCTTAAAGGGGTAAGATTCTTGAATTCTCGTGTCGGATTCTCCACATGGCGAATCCATCTGCCACGTGGCGAATCCAGCTAACGGATTCTCGAATCCACTGCACGAATCCTATTTATAAGTATTAAATATATTATTTGAATTAAATTTTATTATTTCGTATAAGTTAAATTGATAGTGTGACACTCGTTTTAGATTGAATTTACTACTATAATTTATGTATTGAACTAATAGAATTCAAATTGATATTTTCTTTACATAATTATATTATATTATTGAATATTCTCAAATTTTATGTGATAAAAATATAAATAATTTATAAAATTTTTATAATTTTTTTAGATATTATATATAATAAAATATAAATATATAGACGTATCCTTAACGAATCGCACCCTAATTTTTTTAAAAACTCGTATCCCCGAACTCGTATCGTATCGCACGCGCATCTGCGTATCCTCACCCGTGTAACATAGGTTGACACCAATTTGATTTTGATCCCAATTAATTGTTCATTTTGATTTTAGTCCTACAAATTTAAAAATATTTTGAAATTGGTCCTATTACCTGTAATAGCAGGTTACACAACCGTTGATTATATAGTTTGACTTTTTATTACAAGTGGCATTGATAATTGAGTCTTAATGTCTAAGTGGCAATATTTTTTTAAATAATTTCATATTTATTTTAAAAAAATTCAAATTAGAAAAAATTGTTAAAAAAATTCAGAATATTTTCAAATTGGGTCAGATTTTAAAAGTTAAACTGGCAACATGTGATTTTTTAATAATTTAAATATATAAATAAAATAAAATAAATATTAATCAAGAATTATTTTTAAAATTTTACAATTTATATTTAAAATTTTGAAATTTATAAATATACTAATTTCAAAGAAAAAAATATAATACAAATAAGCTATAGAAAAATATTTAGTTAATTTAAAAAATCAAATAAATTAAAAAATGTTAAATAAAATAAATAAGAAAAGAATTAAAAATCTATGACCAGACATCTTCCTTCCCCAACACCACCCCCTCCATTGATTTCTAAATTTGCAGATCCCTAAATGAACCAAATTAATCAGCGTGTTGCCGACGCTCCTTTGCACAAATCTAGAACAAGAGCATATAGCGCTCTTCACAGTGGCAGACAAATCTAAAGCAAAGTAAAAGTGACGCTCGGACGATGGTGGCACACATATCTTGAGCGGTATGAATTTAATTTTCAGTTGCGTTAATGATGAGATTTGAGCATTCATATCCAAAGGAGAAAAAGAAGAAGAAGAATTGTGCCATTTCTTATAAAGATTCAGATGAGCTGTGATGAAGATGACAATTTTTTAAATTTTGACTCGATTTCTAATATTGAACTAAGATGAAAATGAGTCTAATTTTTCCTTTTTGTTTGAGCAACTCTTCTTTAAAATTTGATGGTTTAATATTAAACAATGTCCTGGGACGATTTACTTATATTTGTTCTTGGATAGTTTTGAGGGGATGAGTTTGATTATTGTGGATTGATTTTTTAAGAATAAAAGTAATTAGTTGAATGTATATGAAAGATGAAGAACTCGAATTAGGGGAGTGTGAGGAAGAAGAGGATGAACAGGGGAGAAGTGAACATATATATATATATATATATATATATATATTTAAATTCTGTATTTATTTATATATTTAATCTTAAAAATAATTAATGTCATATATTATGAAACATATAAAAAGAAATAAAAATTCCACATATGCATGACCTGTTGAACAACCTGCTATTACAGGTAATAGGATTAATTTCAAAATATATTTAAATTTGTAGGACCAAAATCAAAATGAGCAATTGATTGGGACCAAAACCAAAATGATGTCAACTTATTGAACTAATAAAACTATAATCCCTAATTATAAATATGTGCTGTGCAGAAAAAATGTACTTTTATATAAATATTGTGAACCTATTTGTGAATATAGTGATTTTTTTGAACCTATATAAATCACTCGATAATTTTTGCATAAGGGAAGTAATTATCTTTTCCATTTAAGAAAAAAGAAGAAATTTAAAAAGCACAAAAGGACTGTCCACAAGCCAAAATTAACAGAAAGAGTAAAGAATTGGTTACTGATTTGCTATACGCAAATTAGTTTGAAACTAAGCAATGTGGTGATTTAATTTGTAAATAAGCAAAAAATAAATATAGTGAAATGATCACACATCATCACTTATTGTATAGTAAATATAATGAGATATGAAATAAAATATCAAAACTTCATAAAAACAATTATTTATTCAAAATTTTATACATTTTTGTTATGTTAAAATTTAAAATGAAAAAGGAAAACGAGTCAATAGTCATCACTTCTTCTGCAAATATAAAACCATACCACGGAATAAAGATTGGACCCTCCTTAATAATGTAAATTTAATTAATAAAATTAATTATCCGTTAAAAATATGTATATTTTAAATTGATAGATAATTTTATTATCAAATATATTTTCAATTCCAATCGATGACTTCACTATTGATAGCATGCTCTAACCTAATCACCAATAATATCTTAAAGTCAACCTTATATCTCGCTTAATTCGTTCTAAAAGGAAACCGAACCCAGACCACTCACTCAAGTGAGTAATCCGGTGGCCAGATTAGCTAGCACACCTGATTAATAATATTAATTAATCTAAAATATGTCATAGACATAATGTCACATGGCAAACCAAGTTTCAAAGTTGGATCAGAGCGTAATGACACATGATTAATGTTACAAAGGAAAATGTGAACTTTGCAGGGCCTGTGTTTTATTGATTGTGTTTGAATAAATTAGTATTTAACTAGGAATTATTTAATTACAAATATGCTGCAACATTATATTATATACCTCGCTTTCCCTTTTATATAGTATATTTTTTTAATAAAAAAAATTCAATTTCAGAAGGCATGAACTGCAGCATTCCCACAGTTCACCTGCTCGAGAACCATGCATTCTATTCTTTTCTTGATTTCCCAGCTGCAAATAAAATACTAATAAATATGAAAATATAATATTTAATCAATAGATGGGTGCACGTAATGCCTGGAGTATATAATCTCTGGTGCTCATGTTTTTTTTTTGAATTAAAAAATTAATATTATTATTGGTTGAGGAATTAGTGCTCATATACAGTCTTGAGCATTGAAATGGATAATAATGGAGGACAAATGCTGACAATTTTTACCATGCTTTCTTGAAATCTATGCCAAGTTGATCCATTTAATTTATATATATGTTTCAATTTAAGAGATGAAAAATCAGGGAGTGTTTTCTTCGATATGACACAGTATTCAGTATCCACTGTTTATTTGAGTCGAAAGTTTTGAAATTGATAATATTATATTTATTTATTTTATATATTAATATTTTATACTATGATGTTCATTTTGATTTTTGTGTAGTTGTATTATTCTCTTCGTTTTAAGATAATAATTGTGTTTTAAAGTGATAATTAAATTGATATTTTGTTAATGAAGTAGATGTTAAATTAACTTAGATTCTTTTTTATCTTTTTGTAATATTTTACCAAAAATAAAAGTAGCAATTGAGTATGAAATAAATTCTTTTAGGAATGTCACAATTTAAGTAGTTTGGGACGGGAAGGAATATTTTAAACCAAAAGAAACCATGATTTCTTATATACATGCAAGGCACACAAAATAAGAAACTAGCTAGAATAATGAGTAGATATCTAAAGAGTAATTTTATAAAGTTTATGAAAAAAGTAAGAATGAGTTTAAAATTAATGATATTTTGTGTAAAATTAAAGATGTTTTGAGCGTGATGTTTATTGAACTGTGAAAATTATTTTGGGACGAACAAGAAAAAAAAAAGGGTGTGAACCTAAATGAATGCAGGGTGTTGTCCCTTCTTCTTTACACCGCTAAATTTTTTTTTTGAAATAACTATGATGAGAAAAAATTAGAAGGTGTAAAATTAGGTGTTGAAATTTGTGCCCCTCTAAGAGAGTTTCGATTCGGTATATTACTCGCCTAATTTTGATATTGAGTTAGCTTACCGGGCTCCTCACTTGAGTGAGTGATTAGGGTTCGATTCCCTTTGGAAACGAATTAGGAGGGAGATATAAGGTTGGACTTGGAGATATGGAGTGTAAGAAGACTTGGTGAACTAACTTTTAACTACTAACAACTAACATTTACCGATAAAAAGAAAAAAGAAATTGCATTTTTAAGTTTGTTGTAACAAATGAGAAAAAAGGAAAATGAAAAATGAAGGGAAAAACTAAAAGTCTTGTTGCACATTGAAAAATTGTTGTTGAGGAAATTATTATGTAAGGAGGAATCCATCTTTAGCTTGTAAGAAAGTCATGGTTAATGCTCCTTCACACTCTACGCCTGCACGCAGGGGTGCAAATCATTGAGGGGGCGTTTGGTATAATTGTAAGGAATGAAAATGGTATAGGAATGGAAATGGTATGGAATGAAAGTCATAGTTTACATATAGCTGAACTATGGTTGATTCCTCAGTTTTTGGGAATCAAATTCATAGTAAAATCATTCCAAACACACACTATGACTTTAATTACCATTATTCACTCTCAAAAGTCATGAACCAAAAACCCTGAATCTTTACTTATGTATATTCTTTCTTCAAGAAAGAAAAACAATTCATATCTTTAAATTTGGGCTGATTTGGTAACGAAATTGGTGGGTCTGATTTGGGCTGGACCCAATTAGCATTAGACGCCTAAGGTAGATAAAACTAAGTAGGCCCAGGTTAGCCCAAATGGTATATACACTATCTTTAAAAAATTTGATTTTTTTTTCGAAATTTAATAAAATTATCAGAAAATTTCCATTTTTAATATGTTTGAAAAAAAGTGAAAAAATTTCAAAAGAAATTTTCGAGTAAAAATAGTGCATTCATCTAAGTGTATTTACCATTTCGGATAGTGCTAATAACCTGGGCCAATCAAGTTTTGTAGTCAGTACACTTGTAGGCCCACTGCGTGGCGACATTCCAAGGGCGATGAGCTCATTAATTGGTACTCCCTCTATCCCAACATTTTCTTCATAGGTGGAGTTTCACACATATTAAGAAAAAGTAAGGTATGTGAGTGTAAAGTTAAATAATAAAATATAAAAAAATGTACTTCATTGACTTTTGTGAGTGTGAGTTGTTTCCTTTTTTTGGGGTGTGAAGAAAGAGTTAGGACGTTCATATAAGGAAAGTGTGAAGTTTATCTTGGGACAGAGAGAATATTTCTTATTTTTACTTTTATTTTAAAAAGTACTACCTCCGTCCCCCAAAAGTTTGCAATACTTTTGGGGCACAGTTTTTAAGAAAAAATATAATAAGTAGAATGCGTATGGTGGAGATTGTGAGATTAAGATTTTAAAGGTGGAGATTTAAAGGAATACTTTCATTTTAGGAGTGTACAAATTTTTATGGGATAAACTAAAAAGGAAAGTATGCAAACTTTTGTGCGACAGAGGTAGTATATATGTATGGAATAAGTTAGTTTTATCCAGTGTTTTCATAACCGGACCGATGATCAAACCGGACAAGGCACCGGTTTACGGTTCAACCGGTTGGATCGGCGGTTCAACCGTTAAAATAATTTATACCTATTTTTTAATATTTTCTATATTAAATAAAATAAATATCCACTTATAAAATTAAATTAATACAATAGAATCATTTTCCTTTTTTTTAAAAAATAATTTGATAATATTATTTACTTAATTTCCCTTCAACAATTCATTCAACACACTCCCCATAAAAAAAAATTAGAAAGTTGGGCCAAAATTTCATTAATGGCCCATTAAACCTATATCTAAACCTAAAATTTCAGAAACCCACTTTATCTTGTACTGTCTATTATACTCTTGTAGTCTTGTTCTCTTCCTCCGGATTTTCAGCGGCCAGGCATCGCCGCCTCCTCCACCTCAACCGCCGCCTCCTCCCACGCCTGTGCGCTACATCAGACAGCCTCGCCTCCGCGCTGCCACTCGCGACGCACCCCCTGCCGTCCACGGCCACGCCGCCTCCTCCACCTCAACCGCCGCCTCCTCCCACGCCTGTGCGCTACATCAGACAGCTTCGCCTCCGCGCTTCCACACGCGACGCACCCCCTGCCGTCCACGGCCACGCCGCCTCCTCCCATGCCTCGCCCGGTTAACCGGTTCAACCGTTTCGGGCGGTTTTTCCGGTTGAACCGGTTTTGACCGGTTCAACCCCCAAAACGGTTTTAAGCATGTTCCGGACCGGTGTCGAGGCCGGTTCCCGGTTCAACCGGTTGAACCGGCCGGTCCGGTCCGGTTTTAAAATCATTGGTTTTATCATCGATCTCCACAAGCTCCATCAATTAGCATTACACTAGAAAAGGTATTTTACTAACCATATGTGTTTTCTACGAGTGTGTTGTGCAATTGAATTATATTTTAAAAAATTATATTAATTATTACTGGAAATTATATTTGTTTTCATAAAAAATATTTTTTTAAAATACACTTTTAATAATAAAATGTATAATTTTTCTATAATAATTGATGATACTGTTTAAAAATATCTCATAAGTTTAATTATGTAATATATTATATATGAGCTTATAAAATACTAATTTTTTTATATAGTTTATAAGTTGTTAAAGCATTTGTATGTTACCACTTCTAAATTTTTTGATAATTTATTAGAAATTTTTAAAATTTTAATTTTAAAATAAAGTAAATATTTTTGAATGTGACCGAATGTGGAATGGGTGGTTGGGTGGGATTGGAGCCGGCAAAGAAAAAAATTGGGTGACTTACATGTAGGTTTAAAAAAGTGATTATATTTACAAATTGTTTTACAATATCTGCGTAAAAGTGTAATTTTTTCTGCACAGGAGTATATTTTTTTCCGGCACAGAAGTATATTTTTTTTCTTCGTAGAATCAATTTGTAATTTTTGTCAATTTTGTGAACCATTTGTTAATTTTTCCAAAAAAAAATTCATAAATGAACCCAAATTTTATTTGAATTCAAAATATATATATATATCCTCATTTTGCAAATGTTTCATGTAAATTTTTATTTTTATTTTTCTTAGTTCAAGATTTGATTATTGAAAAGAATTTATTCAAATTCGTTGATTTTTCTAAATCAAAACCATACTATGTCATAAAATTAAAATTAGTAGTATAGACTCTCAAAATTTAGATTACGGTACGAAATAAATCTTTTATGTATAATAAATTTCTTAATTAAATTTCTTTTGTTTTTTTAGATATTTTTAAACGCAAATTTATTTATAATGCACAATATATTTAAATTATATTTTAATTCAAATACAATTTAGTATTTAACAACTTTTTTAACAAATTCTATACTTTAATTACATGTAATGAAAAAGAATATAGTAAAACATTTTATTATATTTACAAAGATATATTACAACATGTAAACAATGATAACCAGGTAATCACATTGATTATCATTAACATATCGGGTCAAGATTATCAAACTATAGTTTTGTGCAGGAAGATGATTAGGTTTTAAAATTAGAATAAAAGTAAATAGAGATTAAATATTTATTAAAAATATAAATAAAATTAATGAATAAGATTAATACAACATAAAGAAGATTAACTATAAAAATTAAAATTAACAAGAATAGAGAAATTAAAAAAAAAAATCAATTTATTTCATAAGTTCATCTTTATATAAACTAAGATGATTTTATTTTTCAGTTGTATGACTTAAATAGAATAAAAATATTAATCAGGCTTTGACTTGATAAAAGAAAAAAAAAAAGAATTAAATCAGATGTTAAATTGAGAAATAAAAATTTGATCTGAAATATTTTACAATAAAAGATTTAAATTTAGATTGAACTTAAAAATTGAGACACTAATATATAATTAGTTTAAAGCATAATATTAAATTAAAATAATTCATAATAAGCTCATTAATTTTAAAGTATAAAAAATTTGATCAGAAGTATCTAAAATCTTATTAGAAATATAAAAATTTGGGTCAATAGTACAATATAGTAATTGGCTCAACTCTTGATATTCTTAATAAAAAATTTAATACTCCTAATAAAATATAGTATAATATTTTAAAATTATTTTATGATAAAATTATATGAATTATTTTTATATAAAAACAAAATGAATTGTGAGTCAATATTACAGTAATTTATCTATATCGATGGACCACACGTATCCAAATCAACAGTGAAGCAAGCGATTACGTAAATCATTACTTTTAGATATAATAAATTTGACTGATGTTGATTAGGAAATGATTTGATAATAATATATCTAGAGATAAAATTTAGTCATAATTTCACTAAACCACCAAATTGAAGCAAATTTGTAAAAAGTTCAGACAACAATATTTTTCCCCCCAAATCTTGTGGGCAGCAATATATTTTATATTCAAAATAACTAATCAAAAATTAAATTCTCATAGTTTGTGTGGAAAATTTTAATTAGAACATAGTTAATTATATGTCAAAAATTAATAATTTATATAAATTAAGTATCCTGTAAGACCGTCTCGTAACATGAGACCTGCACTTTTTAATAAAAAGTTATCAATTATAAAAACTCTTAATAAAAGGTGATATAATATTTTTGTGAAAGACGACTATCATTTTTAGTCCACAAGCTAATGGGCTAGTCCGGCCCATTTTTTTATATTTTTTCTTTGTTGATATATTTTTGTTTTTTTTATTTGTTGATACATTTTTATTAAACAGAACCTCACAGCACCATCTTGGAAAATATTTTGTTATATAATGAAGTGTCGCAGCATTACTATTCATGATGAGAATGTTCTTCATCTGAGAGACAATCATATTCTTTATTTTAATTAGTGTTTCATTTCCATAAATAAATGTATAAAGATGCACATCTATTCCAACCAAAAACTTAATTATACATTATTATTAATAAAATCAATCAACTCAAGACAATAAAAAAGAATAAAAAATAAAAAAATTAATCTATATCGGAACAAATGGATCAATTTACAGCCCGTTGGGCCATACGGACTGAGCGTAAATAACCCAATTTTTTTTTATTTGATTTGATATTTGCCATAAGTGTACAAACGTGAGACAACAACGTCCACCTAACTAGCTTTATTTAACTCGGGATAATATTGCGCTACTATTTTTGTTTTCATTGATTGATAATATATTCCAATTAAGGAAAAAGTATATAAAAGGAAAAAGAAAAAGGATATAAGAATAAAGAGCACATGAAAAAATAACAAATGATAGGAATAGCGTGAAGGAATATCTTTGATTCTTCCAACCATCCACCCGCTTATGTTAATTTACGTCAATTTTTGTGTGCACTTAAATGCATAATATATATTTTGAATTAATAAAATTTTAACATTATTTAGAATATTAATGATTAAAGATACAGTGTAAGTTGAATTGAGTGTTTTTAGTAATTGATATTTAAAATTTAAGTGAATGTCATGTATTTAAATGCACACAAAATTTACTCGTTATTGTCAAATATTCCTCATTCCCCATAGAAAAAAAAGGAATCCTCCTATTTTGTTTTATTTGTTATGCAATAAACTTCACATTCTTAAGTGAAAACATCATCAAAGACTTCGCACTCTCGTAATATTCTCAATTTTATAAATTATAAAAATAAAAAGAGAAAAGGAAATAAAATTCCACGTATAACTAAAAAAATAAAAAATTCCACATAGCAGCAACTAGCTCAATAACTCCATAAACCCTGTAATAGAATTGAAACTAAAGGATTTTCTTTTCTAACTTATAGAACCAAAATTAAAAAATAAAAATAATATGGACTGAAATCAAATTATTGGCAAATTAGTCTCTTAATCTAATATAAACTATAAAGTACACTCCCTCCGTTCCATTATAAGTTACTCATTTTGTCATTTTCGTCCTTCCCAATATATGTTGCTCATTTACTTTTTTACCTCTTTAGAAAACTACTATTCACTTCTTTATTATTATTTTCAATACTTTTTACAGTATTCTCGTTACTTGTTTACTTTTTTTCATCACATTACCTGTAATATATTAATATTTTTATACATTTTTTAATACTCATGCCCAAAAGGTATGAACGACTTACAAGGGTACGTAGGGAGTATAATTTTTTAAAAAATTGCCCTAAATTAATACAAATTTATATGCACTTTTAAATAAACTGGAAATTTGTCTAAGAAGTGATGAGATATCTATTGAAAATTTATAGTAAATCTTTGTCACAGTAAATTAAACAAGTCGATAATGATATAATAGAAAAACCAAGTGCCAGTGTGCCTCACGACAAATACAATACTACTACATTCACGTGGACTTATTCTATTTGTATTAGTCGATAGAGAGAAAAATCAAACCAAGTGCTACTCCACAATCTCGACTTTTCTACAACTTATTAGTTTTATATATTTTAATTCTATTAATAGTTAGAGACCGATCATTACAGATTTTATCACACTTTTTTCTTGTTGAGGGAAATCTATTAAAATTTATCGAATCTCTTATGTTCTATGTATGGACAAATTCATGCACTCGTCACTTTTTAATTATATTAATTTATAAATTATTGTTTTATGTTTCTTGATAAATTTATTTGAATATTTCAATTATATTAATTTACAGATTTCACATGAACTTGTATTACTGTTATGTATAATTACTATCACTGTTATAAAAATACACTTAATATCTTGGCAGTGATAATAAATATACATAACAGTAATAGTGTATACACATGACAGTGATAATTGATAACTCGAATTCACCGTGAACTCAGGTTCATACGAATTTTTGTCAATTAGTTCACATACTGATTTAAATTAGCTGTCATTGAATTGAATATAACTAAGTTTTGGCTCATTATATATTGATGTTCCCTTTGTAATTATACAAACGCTGAAAAGTATAACCAACCTCTTTTCTCCACTAACGGAACACTATTAATTATTGTTTGGAATCTTACTACTAATAATCAGTAATGGAGTATCGTTAGGAAAGATAATTAGGCAGGGTAGAGTGTGTATCTAAATATTCATATTTATCATGTATTTCTCTCTCATGTTTCGATATAAAATATTATATATTGAATATAATTTATACTCCCTCCGTCCATGATATTTAGTCTACCTTAGTTGTGCATAGTTATTAAGAAAAAAATAATGTTGATGTGTAAAAATGAGTGTATTAGTATAAAGAAGTGTTAATTATTAATAAAGTATTTGATGTGATGTGTAAACGTGGGTATATGTGTATAAAAAAAATAAAAATAATGATTGAAAATTTTCCATTTTAAATAGGTAGACTATTTATTGTGGACGGCTATTTAAGGCAACGTGGACTAATTTTCATGGACGGATGAAGTATAATATAAAAAAATAATATATATTTCATACAACCTCCGTCCCAAAACTACTTTCACACTTTCCTTATTTGGACGTCCCAACTCTTCTTTCACACACAAAAAAAAGAAATTTTTTTCTCTCACAAAAGTCAACAAAATACACTTTTTCTTATTTTATTATTTAACTTTACACTCACATATTTATTTTTCCTTGGTTCGCGTGCCCGGAACTACTATGAAAGTAGTTCCGGGACGGAGGAAGTATAAATTATGGGTTATGACGGTGCAGGAGAGAGTAGTACAAATACAAATTCATGCATGCTCTATTCCATGCATGGAGGAGTGGGGGATGTCCTGCCCATTTTTAAGATGGAGCAGGGTGGGCCGACCAAATCAAAGTAGATCAGGACGGGGTAGTTATGAGACGGATTATTTTGTCATTTCTATATACTACTTTCATCCCATAAAAAATTGTATATTTTTTTTTAGTTTGTTCCACAAAAATTTGCATACTCTAAAAATGGAAATATTCATTTAAATCTCTACTTTTAAAATATTTACCTCACAATCTCCACCATACACATTCTACTAATTACATTTTTCTTTAAAAATTGTGCCATCAAAGTATTGCAAATTTTTGGGGGACGGAGGTAGTATCATATATGGTTTAGAATAATTAATTTGGAACTTTAACGTGAAAGGTGCAGTGTGCGACTATGACGTGTTATCATCATATACATGAAATAAATCAATATATAAAATTAGAATCTGATGATGAAAGACTTAAATAGAAAATACGAATGAATTTTCAAATTCCGGAATCAATTTTGAATTCTCATTTCGCAAGTGCAAAATGATAATTACTTTGCCACAAAAAATTTTATCTGAAAAAATAATTATTGACTGATAGTTACACGTTACAATGCATGTTATAAAATACCCAAAGTTGTAACACTTAACATAATTGATCATGAAAATTGACCTTTCATCATGAAAATTGGCAAAAAGAAAAAAAAAAAAAAAAAACTGATTACGACGTGGTTAATTGGTTGTGTGTGAAATCCATCTTATTCTCATTTCCTTTCTTTTAGTACACCTCCCATTGTTTATTACAGTACGATTGCTTTCAAAGTTTATAATTAAAATGACTGATCACCAACTGCAATATAATTTAGAAATAAAATAAAATCATGATATATAAAATTATATAAATAAAATGAAACAAATACGAGTATAAACATTTGCTTAGCTTGGATAATTGGATTTATAGTAGGTATTGTGTGAAAATAGTTCATGATAAGTTTATCATAAAGTTATTTTAAAGTATCAAATATTTGGTCAAGTGTATCAAAAGAAGTGGTCAATATATAAATTTAATCGACCTCAACTTTGATACATCTGAGGAAATTTTGATGCACCTGATTAAGATGTTTGAATTTATCAACCAAGTAAAAAGGGATACCAATTAATTTATCAATGAATATGTGATAAAATTATGTCTAATTAAATGAAACAAGTGCAAGAATTTGTGTTCAAATTTTACACGGCAATTTCAATTTGACTTAAAGCTAATTAATTCATCTCCTCTTTTCATCAAACCACGGGCCACAGCATACCACATTCATATAAAACAAAAATTACCAAAATACACATAACCAAGACTTTATGTGCATCAAACATGACTCGATTTCTTTAATAAAAAATTAGTATGCCTAGCTATTTTCATATATCATCATTAATTTTCATATTCAATATCATTAGTATGCCTAGCTATTTATTATAACGGGTTAAAAAATTATGTATCTTTTATACTATCTCATGTCTTTTAAAATATTTGGTAGTACAAAAACGTTTTATTAACTGCTCAATTCTTTTTTTGAGTGATCGAATTTTACGTGCAATTCTGTATAATTTGACTTGATATCAAATAAAAAATCCATAAAATATATCTTGGGCTATCCCCTCCGATACCTAATCTCATCATTGCGAAACACAGAAGAATGACGAAGCTATTCTCGTAGAAGGCTATGAGACCCAGAAGCTGCCGTCTCCCCCGTCGACCTTCCCCGCCTCGAGGTCCCCGTCGCCGTCGTTTTCAAGATATCCGAATTTGCCGTCGCCTCGAGGATCAGTTGTCCGTGATTCTTTGCTCCCCCACCAAATTGACCTTCATCATAGTCTTGTTCAGGGGCCCCTGCTGGAAATGCGGAAGCTTTTCGTTGCAAACGTCGGTGACGTTATAGATGACCTTAACGGAGCTATCTTCGCCATACACAAATCCGATCGCTATGGAAATGGAAAAATTCATGAGTAATATTTAAAAACAAAATGTTTTCGAAATCAAAGTTTATTGATGAAAATGAGATTGTGGAGCTAGTTAGTGGTGAGAAACAATTCTTGTGTTGAATTTTTTTTAAGTGATTGACTCGGCAATCCTAAATTATACTCCCCTGTCCCAAACCAATTTGCACCCACAAGAATGCACGTGGTTTAAAAAAATTATGTATTTTTTAAATAAAGTAGTGATATATGGATAAATGTGTGTATAGTTTTGTGAGTATGCACGCAAATCGATATTTCTTTTTTAAGTAGTGTACAAATTGATTTGGGACAACCCAAAATAAAAAGTGTGCAAATTGGTTTGGGACGGAGAGAGTATTAGGACCTTAATTTTATAATTATATTTAGGAGCATAACTTTGTATTGAGTGTCTTGTACTTCGTTAACTAGATTGGGTATGCCTTATACTTAAATTTGTGGTTAATATTTTATTGAAAAATTAAATAAGAACTTAAATTGGGACTCATAATGTGAGATTCTTCCAATTTATTATTGAGAAATCCTTTTGCAAAATCTCACGTAATCAGAGACTCTCTCTTGCCAGCTTTTCAACTCAATCATTAATCCCACGAACACATGCTTTACTCTTTGCCCATTCACATAAAAGAAAAATACAATAAAATAAAAAATCTCATATTATATATAATTCGACGAGGAGAGCAGTCATGCTTATAGTAATATATACATATATTTCAAAACAAAACAAGACATCAAATGTCTCCATCAAGATCATGTTCATATCCACTTGCTCTAAAATTACTTTCTTCGTTGTGGAAAGATTCTTCAGCCAACTGGCTAACGACTATTCTTCTCTTAATCACACATTAATTATTAAAATCTCCAATTTTAAATATTAAGAAAAAAAAAAATCCAGCTATATATTTATTATCCAGTACTATATATATATATATCTTTGCGTTCGATCGTATCACATGATTTGTCTGAAATTAAACACATCTTGTTAATTAATCTTGGTAATTAAAGATAAAATGGGCGGATCAACAACTTGCCTAATCACATTATCACTTTGTGTTGTCCTCTTGTCAAGCCCTGTCTCAGCCCAGCTTCAGCTGAATTACTACAAAAACACGTGCCCCGACGTCGAAAACATTGTCCGGAGAGCCGTCACCCAGAAATTCCAACAGACATTCGTCACCGTCCCGGCGACTATCCGTCTCTTCTTCCACGATTGCTTTGTTAAGGTACAAAATTTTAGATTAGATTGCAATTTTAATTTCGTGAAATTTGATTTATTTTTTATTAATTTTTTTATCTATAAAAAATTATAGTGTTTTGGTAATTTAATAATGAATTAGGATTTACGAACCAATCTTTCAAAGAAAATTCTCCTAGCGTCGTTTTTATTCATGATTTATTCGATGTACGTGTAGGGGTGCGATGCTTCGGTGATAGTAGCGTCGACGCCGAACAATAAGGCGGAGAAGGATCACGATGACAATTTATCCTTAGCCGGAGATGGATTCGATACTGTGATCAAAGCAAAAGCTGCAGTTGATGCAGTTAGGGGATGTACCAACAAAGTTTCGTGTGCGGATATTCTTGCATTGGCCACTCGCGATGTCATTAACCTGGTTTGTAGTACTCCTTATATATATGAATGATATATTGCTCTATTTATAGTGATATATTAAATAATTACTCTAAAAACAGTTGTGTTATATTTTTTTAATGATAATTAATAAGTGATTAATTAAGAAAGTTATATATATATACAGGCTGGTGGGCCGTCGTATCCAGTGGAATTGGGAAGACTTGATGGGTTGAGTTCAACGGCTGCAAGTGTTGAGGGAAATTTGCCTAAACCAACTTTCAATTTGGATCAGCTTAATGCCATGTTTTCTTCAAGAGGCTTATCTCAGGCAGATATGATTGCTCTCTCAGGTAATTTTTAATTTCTCCTTATTGATTACATTTCTTAATTTGGTTTTAATTGAATTTTAATTGCATTACCATATATATTACTCCCTCCGTCCCGTAGGAATTTGCACCCTACGGGACGGCACATTTTTTAAGAAAAAATAGTTTTATATATAAAGTAGTGGTATATGGGTAAATATGTGTAAAGGTTTGTGAGTGTGCACGTAAATCAATGCTTCTTTTTTTAGTAGTGTGCAAATTTGTGTGAGACGTCCAAATAAGGAAAGTGTGCAAATTCCTGCGGGACAGAGGGAGTATTATTTATAAGTAAAGCAAAAATTCATGTGAATATCTTTTTTTAGGAATTACTGATATACAAATATCTTCAATAATTTTGTGATTTTGAAATGGACAACCTATGCTAAGCATTTTTTTAATCCGTTACTTTTTAAAAAAAATGTTTCATGGAATAAGAAAATTACAAAATAAATTATAAATTTGTTTTGTGCGGAAACAAATATATTTCTGTACAAATATTATAAATCAATTTGTAAATATAGTTATTTTCTGAATTAATGTGTAAATGCTCCATTGTGAAATAAAAATGTTTATTGATCACGGTCACAAGTTAATAGATTAGATTAGTTATAATTTTATTTTAAAAATTTTACCTACCTAGTTATATATATACTAAACACGGTATATTTAACTTATAATTTTTTTTATCTTAAAGTGATTATTGATCAGAACCACAGGTCAAATAGGTGAGAAATTTATTTCAAAATGTAGAATAAATGTGTGATATAAATTATAAAATGTTAATAAATGCAGAAGCTAGTTAGCTACCATATATTGCACCTGTTGCTCAAAGAATTACACTATTATCATACCCATCATTAAATGTAACACACTATTTACAAACAAATACAAAAATAGTCACCCACCATACTATAAGTCTATAACTAGAATATTTTTCCTCACACATTGTAACCTGTTTTTGGTGCCCATGTGCAGCATGCCACACCGTAGGATTCTCGCACTGCAGCAAATTCGCGAACCGGATCTACAACTTCACCCGACAAACCCCGATCGACCCGACCCTGAACCGGCAATACGCGATGGAATTGCAGGGAAAATGCCCACGAAATGTTGACCCGAGAATAGCCATCGATATGGATCCGGTCACACCCAGAAGATTCGACAATACGTATTTCACAAATCTTCAACAAGGGAAGGGGCTTTTCACCTCTGACCAAGTCCTCTTTACAGATGCAAGGTCAAAGGGCACGGTCAACGCTTGGGCCACAAACCCGCAGGCCTTTAATTCGGCCCTGATCCAGGCCCTAACCAAATTGGGCCGGGTCGGGGTGAAGACCGTACGGACCGGGGGTGGGAATATTCGTGTGGATTGCGGAAGATTTAATTAATTGCGTTTATATATAATTAATTATTGGTGGTCGGAAAAGTGTTGAATAAATTACGTTATACACACTCTAACCTTAACTGCGGTTAGTGAGTTTTTGGGGATTTTTTATTTTTATTTTTTTCCTTTGTGGAATGTGAATCATGTGACATGGTTCGGGGAATTTTTATTATATTTAATTAATAATACTCGTTTTCGTGTTGATTTGTATTTCCATTTTCCTGTCATGTTGTTTTTGTTTTCAAATTGTAAGACGGAGGCAAGGATTGGGCGTGCATAAATATTTATTCTTTTTTTTAGTTTTCTTATTTCTATATTTTATGAGGAAACTTATGTGAGTGTGACTAGCTAGGTAAGACCTTTGTATATGGTTTTTATACACAAAAATCTATATGCATGAATATTCGTGCACAAAATATGAATCCATGAGAATAACTTTTTCAATTTTCGTTGATTATAGGTGGAATATCGATGATAAAAAGAATAAGAGTTTTTTTTTAAAAGATTTATAATATGTAAATCAATCTCATAATAATAAATTACAATTTTAATCTAAATAGTAAACAGAAAGAAATTAATTTAAAGTGATAATCTAATTAAATCAAGATAACAAGGAAATAGGATAATTAAATACTTAGTATTATTTTTTAAAGAGTATGTCTCTCGTGAACTTGGGTTCATATGAACTCATATCACTGTTATTTACTTATGTATAAACATTATCACTATTATTCATATAACTATCATTGTTATTAAAATATAATTTATTTTTTAACAGTGATAGTAAATATATATAACAGTGATAATTGATAAAGCAAATTTACAGTAAACTCAAATTCATACAAATTTGTGCCCTTTTACGTCTTTACAGTGTTCTTTATTCTTAGATAAGGTTCAGCCTATTCAATTTGCTACACCGACATCAGCTCATCGACCAACCTCATTTTGAAGGTTGATGTAGTATTTGATATGCTCTTATAATATTTTCCTTCATGAGCATTTAATTACAATTTGATAAAAGAAATTATTTAATGTAAATTGTGTTATTGTGTTTTATTTTAAATTTTAAATTTCGAAAATGTTCATTATATATTTATTATTATTCTATATACGTAATTAATTAAAACTACAAAAAATGAAAACTAGGGGTGGACGGTACGGTATACCGAATTTTTTTTCGTCATATCGTTACCGTACCGAAATTTTCGATATCGAAAAATTTCATACCGTTGTCATATCGAAAATTTCGGTATACCGAAAAAAATCATACCGTTTTCATACCGAAAATTTTGGTATGACAACGGTATACCGAAAATTTTGATTTTTTCGGCATACCGTGATATACCGAAATATTTTCAATATGAAATTTTCGGTATATCGCGATATACCGAAATATTTTCGGTATACCCAAATTTTTCAATATACCGAAAATATTTCGCTATATCGCGGTATACTGAAATTTTTATAATTATATACCGTTATCGTATCGAAATTTTCGATACGATACTATACCGTACCGAAAATTTCGATAAATTTGATATTTTTCGATAGTATACCGGTATTTTCGATATTTCCTCTACCCCTAATAAAAACTCTGGAGGAAAATCTTGGGAAGACATAAAGTTTTGCACATAGAATAGGTTCTGAACCAATTACTTTATGGAGCTATCCAAACCTCTATGATTTTTTTTCTGAAGAATTTTTTTAAAGAAAAAATCAATACTTAACACTATAAATATATAAATAATTGTCTATGGGACATTAATATATCTATGGAATTTACAATGAAAATATATGTTGTTTAAATAGTGATTTGTCTATAATTTTACCTACAAATTTTTCTAATTATGTAGGCATTCTTAGTCCACAACCTAAATATGAACAAATTGCCTATGAAAACAAAATTTATAGGCAATATATTTTTAAGTAATTTTTATAAACATTTTTATATAGGTAATTTGGAAAATGAAAATGTCTTACATGAATAAAAAAATATATAGACAAAGTTATCCGTAATTTCAACTATTTAACAGTGATGCAGAAATCAGTCTAGGCGTTAGGTGGCCTCTTGCCGACCCGATTTCTATAAAATCGGCAATTTTAAGCGTTTTCCGGGCTAGACAGCCCTAGGCGGCCCAAAATTTGTATTTTTTTTTATATATTTAAAAAAAACTAAAAAAAACAGGCGGCTAGGCGGTCAAAAAACGCCCAATTATCGATTTTCAATTTTTACAATCTTGCTATTTAATTAAAGATGAAATTGTTTTTGTTGGAAATTTCATAATTATATTGAATAATTTTGTAGATAGTTTATTTTGTAGTGTAAATTATATTTATGCTAATTCATTTAAATACCAGACGGACATGAGATCTCCATTTATAAAACAACTAGTTTTTTTGTCAATGTAAGCTTTGATTTTTGGTAGTTTGTAAAAAGGTCATTTATTTCGTTTTTCTTTCTGCAATGCAATAAACTTTTCAGTTTGTTAACAATGATTCCAAATTTATTTTGATCTTAGTTTTTCAATAGGTGGGCCAAGTCCAATATCTAAACTCCAAAAGGATAAGTGGGCTCTAAAGCCCAAGACCTAAGTACATTTAAATAGTAGTTTTACTTTCACAACTTTATAATGTGACACAAGTAACTTCTAGTTAATTTTTTAACTTTCAACGCTTTAATTGATCATAGACGAGCATCTCATACCCTCATTAAATAATTAATTAAACGCACATTAATTGAATTCCAAGCTTAGCACGAATGATTCTGAACTTATTTTAACATTTTGGATTCAGTAATTTAATGTAGTATCGAATTCACACCAGTCCCCCAAAAAGATTGTGATTCTTGAACCCGCATATCAGATTTCTACGTGATGAATTTGGCTGTAGTGTATCGAATTCAACTAATGCATCCTCAAATTTGACTGCACAAATCTTACTTGTTAAACATTAATATATTACTTAGTTGAATTTTATTATGTCATATAATTTAAATTAATAAATATTACACTCATTTAGATTGAATTTACTATATAACTTATGTATTGCACTAACTTACTTTTTTTTTTTTACCAGCAAAAAGAATTTTCCAATACCATTAAAGCACAAGAGTATGAGACATACCCTCCACAAATTACAACATTCTCTTCATACAAAATCACATCAGCCTATTCTTACATAATTATATTAATTTATTCTTACATAATTATATTAATTAATTATTGAATATGCTTAAGTGGTTGATGTTAAATATAAGTTACATACATTTGATTTATAAAATTATAATATGTTTTTGGGTATTATATATAATAACATATAAATAAATAGACGTACGTATCCTGATAAATTGCACCATAATTTTTTTTTTTATTCGTATCTCTGAACTAGTATTATATCGATCCCACAGTCGCATCCGTGCACCCTTGTTACTGTAACTAATTTATAGCCCTCAATTAAGATTAAATCGCACCATAAAGTTGAACCAATTAATTATGTCAAATCAATGTAATTATGAAATACAGACAGATATGCAGACTCTCTTATATAATGCACTTAGTTTTGTTAGAGATACATTATTTTGATATCAAGGATTATATATATATAGTATTGTTATGCAGAATATCTTAGATTAAATTATGTATGTTTTTTTTTTTTACCTTTAGAGCTACTTTGTTTTGTTGGATTATTATGAACGATTAATATATCGCACTCCATTTATTCTACGTTCATGTGACATAGGCCATGATAAAAAGTTTATCCTGCATTCTTATATATGGAAAGAGATTGGACTAGTTATCAAAAGTATCTATCCGTAAAAAAACATGCATGCTTTTTTACGGATAGATACTTTTATTTTACGAACCAAATATAAAGAAAAATTATTACTCATCAATCTTATTAATTAAAGCAAAGTAGCTCTTAATGAACTATGAATCCGCAACTTTCAGTAACATCAAATTATTCAAATAAATTAGATTTATATATATTTGATATTTCATAATCTGGATGAATGATATGTAAAGGGCGAAAAAATTATCAATGGAAAACATATATCACATATTTACATAACAGTGTGGACCATCAAGTGGAATTTATATGCAGCGTAGAACAGAGTAGTTGATCGACGAACTAATAACTGGTGTAATCATCATAAATTCAATAAACATAGAAACCATGCACATTCATAGAGTACTAAATACTCAGTACCAATATTTTATTTTTAAAGAAAAATCTTAATTTTTTTGCAGTTATGAGAGTGCGAATTAACTTGGAACAGAAGAGAGTACGTACGTAGTATATACACATGGTATAAACTTCTTTTCTTCATCCATAAAAAATATGCTCACTTATTTTGAAGTATTATAAGATCTCTTTTATGAGTAAAGAGAATATATATGGAAAGTAAATATGACATATATTTTTTTTAAACAATCACTTTATTCATAAAGAACTCCACAATATTCCGTAATGCATTTTGACATATTGCATTAAACCACGTGCGAATAAGTAAACGTGTAATTATTTTGAATTATCATATACAGAAAAGATTCTAAGCTGCTGATTGTACACATGTTATAAAAGACGACTGCCCTAACACGTACATGATCAGGTGAATATATGTAACGTTTCCCATGAATGCCAAAGAATATCGCACTTGTCAGAGACAAATTAAAGAAACCCAGAAAAAGGTTATAATTAATTCATGATACAATTAAACTACATACCTTGGCACATATTAGATCAAAAAGAGGAAGTGATGATCATCATATATCTAATCTGAAATTTAGCCAATTAATAATTCGATCGAGACACAATTAATTAATGTTTAGATGATAAAATTAAATAGGTACCCAAGATGTTGCAAATACTACATTGTGCCCTTTCCAAGTGAGCACAAGATCATCCTCTTCCTTCTTAAGTCCCCAACCCGCTGCATGCTCATCCAACATGTTCTTCACTTCCCTTACGGCCTCCTCACTGAATGATACTCCTCGAAAACCCGATTTTCGCATTCTTTGACTCCATTTGCTCTTCGTCTCCGGCCTCTCGACTCTCCCCGCCCCCTCGTGTGATATCACGTTTTCGATTTTCCAACAAATATCGGCCTCGTACCATTGCCTCTGATTGCTCCCACGTGGAAGGAATGTATCCATGGTGTCGTACGGTATCCATAGATAGTTGTACGCTGATCTCAACCTATTGACTAGGTTTTCCGACGTGAAATCTGCGTCCTCATCCACCACCAACACTATGGTCGGATTAAGGGCTCTTAACTCTTTGAGGAATGTGTTTCGAAGAGAAATATTTGTGTTGGGGATTACTAGGGTTTCTTCGGGTATGTAATGAAGCATCATGTGACAATTTATTACTAGTGCCTCATTTTGGGCACGTACCAAATGTTGCAATTTCAGCTCCTCGATTAACGAGGAGAACCCATTGGAGGAAGTCGAGGCGATCACTCTGAATTCCATCGCAACATTGCGTGACCGCGCAAAATTGACCAATTTTAACCCCAATTCCTCGTACGAGAGATCGAGGATTGGTGGATAATCGACCTCGAGGGGTCCCCGCGCGACGGTCAGTTTGACGAGCGGGGGCCCTTCGAGGCGAGAGCTAATCGAGTCGATTAGTGTCGGGATTTGCATGCAATGCGTAAGGCTGAGATCGACTATGTGGAGGACGGAGTAGCCCTCCACGGCCTCGAGCACGGCGGCATTGGCTGCCGTGAAGCCGAACCTGTGCCACGGCGTCAGGTCGACGAAGCTGGCGAGCTCCATGATGGAGAACTTGTGGTTGTTCACGATCGAGGGGTCGTGGACGTTGGCCATGGCGGTGAGGAGCTTGCAGTCGCCGCTGGTGGCGGCGCGTGAGATGAGGGCGCGGAGGAAGCCGGCGGTGAGGCGCTGGCTTGAGTCGCCATCCGGCGGGGCGATGTTGTTGAGGACCCAGAGGATCTGCTGCGCCAGGGTGGCGTCGTTGTTGTCGATGGCGGTGGCGCAGTGGACCAGCAGCTGCTCCATGCAGTTAGCGTCGCCGAAGTTCGATAGGGACTTCGGCGACGGGAAGCCGGGCCACGGACGGGCCCGGCCCGTTTGGGTGTTTTTGTTCATGGGGAGATTTGGGAATGGGGGGATTTGGGGAGGGAGGGTTTCAGTGAATTGCATGATGGGGTGGGGGGGAGACGTGCGGGGGGGGGGGGGGATTGGGAAATAGAAAAAGGGACAGAAAGGAAAGAAAGGGACTAGACTAGTAGTGGTACCTGGCCATTGGGAAACGATACATGCTCTCTCTTTCTCTCTCTAAAGAGAGAGGGAGTCTGCAAATGAATCGGAGGGAAATAGACTGCTCATCTTTATGCCTTCGGTGAGAAAAAAATATTCTTTTTTCCATGCATAGAAAAGGGACTGATGATGGCGTAAATCTGTAAAAATCTTGGGCTACGTTCGATTTAGGGGAAATAGGGCACTTTTTCAGAAGAGGTGAGAATGAGGAGGAGCTGTCTAAGGAAGATGAAGTTTAGCTTAGGAGAGGAGAGAGAAAGGAAGGGGAAATTAAATTAAGGGGAGAGAGAGAGAGAGCCGGCGAGGGATGTTTGTCAATATGTGGGAGTTGGAATTTTTGTCGTGAAAGAATGAAAAGTGAGGGCAGTTTGGTTTGGCTTATTCACGGGATATATCTATACATCATCATGCACAAATCATTTTGGGGCTAATTATATCATGCTTACCATTTTTGCTAATTCCACGCTCTTTTTTGTTTCCTTTTAAGAAACTCTCAAATCATTGAATTTAAATTAGAATTCATTTTGAAAAATTATTTTCACTTACACGTGTGCAGTATGTATGCTATTTTATTTTTTCCAAAGTATGTGTGCTATTTTATTTTTTCCAAAGACGTGTACCAAGTTCTTGTGCAATTTAAGTGTATTTATAAAAAATTACAGTATTTATTACTGAAAAGTTACATAAATTATTATTGAAAAGTTACACTATTAAAAATGCATTTTTTAGTAATAACATGTGTGATTTTTCAATAATATTTTGTACAATTTTTTAAAATTGAATTAAAATTTTACGGTGCACCTGGTGCATACAATATTAATGTTTAAAAAAAAAAAAATTCGCATCTATCAATTTTATCTTGTATTTTCATTTGTTAAATGACATCACACGAATTAGAATTGATTTTTATAAATTATTTTAACTTACGCGTGTGCTATTTTTTTTTAAAAGAAGTTCGCATTTGTTATATATTTATCTTTTATTTTAATTTATAAATTAACGATGTTATTTAATAATAGCAAAACAAACTTTATACTCCTTTTTCTTACCTTTAATAATTAGTTTGCATCTAGTTATTAATTAAGGGGGGCTATCTTGTGAACTTGAAATAATTATATTACTATTATTTATATATTATTATTATAAAAATATATTTAATTTTTAAACTATAATATATATATAATAATTATATACACATCACAATGATAATTATATAATCTCCAATTGATATAAAATTTTGTCATTAATTAAGGTTGTAATTGAGGATGTATCAGTATATATTCCACCAGATTTTTTAATAATTGATTCCGATTTTGTTTTATCAATGAATTTTATTTTCTCGTAAACTTGGCTTGAAGAATTTGAAAGTAGGGTAAAAGACATAAACAAAAACACTGTGTTTGATCCAACCATGTATTTTATTAATTGCATAAGGCAATATTATTTGAAAAAATTGTGTGTGAAAAATTCCATCAATTTTAATAAATGCATAAAATTATTTTATATATGTTTCGTAAACCTCTCTCACTTATATTTTATTAAATGCATAAAATTACATATTGTGTTCGATAAAAGTATACATCCTTCCACAATCAACTTTTCAAAACATTTCGTACATATATAATCACTAAAAGAAAATAAAGAATTGCAGCTACAAAATTTTCAATAAAAATAACTTCGGTCCTTAAATAGTGGAATTAATTGTCTGCCTTTTGCCTTTAAAATTTTCTAATAATATAGGTATCTATCCTCAATTTCAAGTTATGAAATTCATAGATAATTAATTATTTATATGCAATTTGCCTACAATAACTAATTATAAATTATTTTAATTTATTTCTGTAGTACATGTTTTGTATATTTATGGACTTCTGTCTAAGTTTGTGTACGTGTAATTTTATAAATAGAATATAATAATGTAAATTTCACAATGTCAATACTTTTTAAGCGAAAGTATTAATTATATATAGTGGAAAATTATGTGCATGCTTTTATTAAACAGGATGAATTTTAAGCATTTAATAAATACGTGAACGATTTTTTGCATATTTCACCATGCACAAGGGGTTTTTGACTTGATGAATAATTTTTTTGAATAGGGTCTCCTCCATTTCTCTTTTTAGTTTCTCTTTTGAAATTGGACATTTATTTGGGAGATATGATTATATTTTTTAATTAGTATAAATTTTTTATATAATAGAATAAAAATACGTTGAATAATCTAATAGTGTTTTCTTTCTGCATATATATATATTATATCAATTTAAAAATAATATTTTAAAATGTATCATTTTGCAGCTACCCAAAATACGTAGTTATATTCACAAAAATAATCGAAAAGGTAACCCACAACATTGGTAACATTATTATTATATATGTGAAGGGTTGGAACAATGTGTTGTCTTTATAGAAAAGCCCAGTATAGAGTAAATTAATTAGATCTAGTAGATGGGATAATGAAAGCGATTACGATTTACATAAATATAATTAAGTTGCATGTTAGGTTCTCGTTATCATGGGCCCCACTCAAAAAATGAAGCAGCTGCCATATGATTTTTGCATGGATAAAACAAAATAAAAAGTGTCATTTTTTATTTCATCATCACAATAAAATAAAAAACCACATACTTAAACAATCCATGAAATTAATCAATGAAAATATTATATTCGAAATAAAGTTGGCTTAACTTTCCAAGAATAAGTTAATCAGGCCCGCGGTAAGTATAGTGAGTTTATGACACTTTTGTTATTAAATTGTTCATAATTAACTTATAATGAAATTATTTTGAAATATTAAATATTTGATCAAAAGTATCATATATATATGAAGGTTAGTGGTATAATATTTTAATTGTTGAAATTTTTACCCAAAATTTTTATATTCCTGATAAATTTTTTATACTTTGATACTTTAAAATAATTTTATAAACTATATTTTCGTATAAAACATAATCTGAGTTTATGGATGAATTAACATAGCCAAATTGTCAAATGTGGATAGCTCAAGTAGTTAGAGCTCCACCGCCTAAGATCTTGGGTTCGAGCTCTTGTGGTGGTCTTCCTTATAGTGGAGTGATGGTTCCCATCTTGTGTAGATTGCAATTTCAGCTGCGGTGCGGTTTTAAAGTGTAGTTCTAGGTGATCCATCTCTTGCGGTGGTTGCGGTTTCGATCGATAGCGAAACAAAATGATATGTTTTTTCTGCCTGAAAGGCTGAAAGTTGTCTGAACTTTGTTGTAGCATATATAATTGCACAATAAGAAAAGTTAGAATTACTAGATAATGAAAAAAATACGGGTACGTAAATGGTATTTTTGGTCCTATAAGAAATATTTGTGCAAAACAAATCTGGTCACATGTTCTTTTTTGGTCATTTTCTTAGCATATTTAGTCACATCCGTTAAAATAAATTATAATTTTGGTCCCATGAAATTTTACACTCAATATATTTGATCTCACTTTAATTCAAGTGTTAGACAAAAAAAAAATTATGGGATCATTTGCTTAAAAAAAATCAAATTTATGAGCACAAATTTTTATGAAATTGTAAGTGCAATTTACCCAATAAAATACACATAATTTAGATTCATTTCACACAAGAGCTCATCTAAATAAAATCTACATACGATTGTGATTATCACTTTCATTTAATTAAAGAGTACGTTTCATATATGTTCAGATTTACTTAAACTCTTTTTTCTAATGAAAAAAAAAATGTTCACAAATATTTTTCCTTACCTAAAAAGGTTATCATTTAAAATTAAATGTATTTATGAGAATGTCAGGCTGATACTCTCTAATTGCTTATTTAAAATAAATTTAGGAAATCGTGTGAAGACAAAATATCTACGCACTACTTCGTACACTATTCGACATTTTTCACATTAATCAAACTTATCGCTGATGTTGCCAAACTTATGAAAATTATGTCTCGATTTTGTATACACTAGGTCCATCGTGTAATTTAAATTTATTTTTAAAAAATTAAATATATTATTGAAAAATATATTTTAATGGTGTAACTTTTTAAAAATATACTTGAGTTACACGGTGCACCTGATGTACAAGAGACCTACTCAATAATTATACTCCCTCCGTCCCACTATAAGTTAGTCATTTTGTCATTTTCGTCTGTTCCACTATATGTTGCTCATTTGCTTTTTTACCTTTTCTGGAAACTACTATTCACTTCTTTATTATTATTTTCAATACTTTTTATACTATTTCCACTATTTTTTCACTTTTCTTCATCACATCACCTATACTTTTTCATTTTTTCCATCACATTACTTATATTTTTTCACTTTTACCTTAATCCGTGTGCCCAAAAGCAACGAGCAATTTATAAGGGGACGGAAGGAGTATATAATACTTGGCAGTTCCCAACATCGTTAATTCAAAATTTATTTTTCTTAACTAGCAAGGTGTATTAATTAATTAAAGAAGTGACAATTAAATTAAAAAATATATACTCATATCTATATTCCAGCAGTTTTTTACGTCTCATATATACATATTGAGAGAGAGAGAGACACACTACACAAATATATGAAATATCCAGCTATATATATATATATATATATATATTATAAAAAAGCTTATCCAGTAGGAAATGCTGATATCCACCAGAAAGAGGAATGAAACCTGGCATGTAAGCGACGGAAGAGGATTGTATATCAACAGCAGCATGTGAAGATATCTTTTGATAATATATAGATAGGGTCCATTCCATATTATTTTTATCCTTCAATGGGACCTGCTTTTGCCCTACACGTGATATGTTTTTTAAAGGAAAACAAACTTTATTATAAACATCATAACATATAGGGAAAATTATGTACGAAAATGACTTGTGATAAGTTTATTATGAACTAGTTTTAAAGGATCAGACATATATTTAATTAGAAATATAAAAAATTTCATTAGGAGTATAAAAAAATTGGGTTAATGATATTATGTTATACTCCCTCCGTCCCAAAAAAATATTGCATATTTCCTATTTTGATTTGTCCCATTAAAAATTTGCATGTTTAAAAGTAAAAATTATTTATTAAACTCCATTTTTACAATACACATATAATATTCATAAAAATATACTTATTATACATTTTTTTTAAACCGCATGCACAAAAGACACTACAATGTCTTCTGGGACGGAGGGAATAATTGTTATCAATTTTATTGACCTAAACTTTTGATACTACTGATGAATATATTAATACACTTAACTAAATATTTGATAATTTAAAATAATTTCATGATAAATTTATTATGAACCATTCTCATTAACAACCTATTCTAACATATAACATGACAGTACTAAAGTGTTTTTTTTAACACACAAAATAAGCACATTATTTTTTAACACTCCACACTAAAGTGTTTCACCATCATCACTACATCCATCTTTTCTCAATCAACAAAAATGAAGTAGATTAGACGAATTCAAAAGTGGAAATGGTCATCTACTGGTTATCGATCAGGTTTAGTCTCAGACTCTCAATTTATCTCTGATATGATTCAATTTTGGTCTCAAATCAACATTAAAAAATAACACGAACATCATTTTAAAATTTAAAATTGGTGATTTTCAGCAAGGGTGTTAACGTAGAGTTCATGTATGCTAATTATATTAGATTTTTTTCTTTATCTATTTACAATTTTATTACACAATATGTCTATCTAATTCTATGTTTTAAAAGTGGAAGCGGAAGTTGACCCGGCCATCTTAATATTTTTGGTCGGACCGGGTTCAACCGGGTCTAACCATTATTAAAGCGGTTGAACCGGTGTGACATCATAAATGCATATATAACTATATATATTTATATATATATATATATATATATATTTTTTTTTTCTAGTAAAAATATATATCTTATGAATAAATTTTATTAAAAAAATAAATTAAAGTTAGATATTATACTGGAGGAGGGTGGAGACTTAGAGTTGTATTTCCAGGATGTGAAACTATATCTATTATCTAGGGTTATGATCAATTAAAATTAATCATTACATTATTAAATTATATTTAATATGTAGTATATATATATAATTAATTTAGTTATTTTTGTGTAAAAAAATACCATTTAATTAAAAAAATTGTCGAAGCGCCGTTTCGGCCGGTCCAACGAGTGACTGGTCCGACCCGATTTTTACCGCTTTTGAGCGTTTTTCAGGTGCTTTTGAAAATGTCCGGTCCAATGTACTAAAACGGCCCGGAGAGGTGTCCGAGTAGCGGTCGGACCGGTCCGACCGGCCGGTCCGATCCGCTTTTTAAAACACATATCAAATTAGCACACATGGATACCACATTAGCATATTTGCTAGAAATCACCAATTTCAATCTTCAAAATGATATTATTTTGCTATTTATTGTCAACTTAGGATCAAAATTAGAAAAATTGAAATTAAATCTATAAAAATTAAATTTTAGAATTATATATTTTGCCAAATAGTAATTAGACGAATTTTAATTCTACTAAAAAAAATCCTATATTGTCAAAGGTCCCTTTTTATTACAATAATTTAATAGTTCATTATATCTGCAAAAGTAAAAAAATTGATTCTCAAAAGTGCAACGATAATAAAGATTAATCATGTTTTTTTTAATTAATCCTCTTATAAATATATAATATATACTACCTCCATCCCCCAAGAGTTTGCGGTACTTTTGGGGGCACGATTTTTAAGAAAAGTGTAATGAGTAGAATGTGTATAATGGAGATTTAAAGGAATATTTCCATTTTAAGAGTGTGCGAACTTTTGCGGGACAAACTAAAAAGGAAAGTATGCAAATTTTTGTGGGACGGAGGTAGTATTAGATATCTTGCACAACTGATTTGTAAATTTAGAAGTATACAATATATCACTCGCGAAGTAATTAAGAAATCAATTACTACTAACTACTCCCTCCGTCCCAAAACTACTTTCCCACTTTCCTTATTTGGACGTCCCAATTCTTCTTTTACACATTTAAAAGAAAACTTTTTTCACTCACAAAAGTTAATAAAATATACTTTTTCTTATTCTATTATTTAACTTTACACTCACACATTTTACTTTTCCAAGACTACTATGAAAGTTGTTTTGGGACGCAGGGAGTATAAATTATAGGAATACAAAATTTCTAGTTCTAATCTTTTAGTTATGTTACATTGAACAAGAATAAAAACATTTTCTAAAATGATAAATTGTGTTCTGTTTTCTAGAAATTAAAAAACTACTTTCCCGTCTATAAAAAAATGTGTTCACTTATTTACACGTAGTTTATTATGATATGCTTTCTATAATCAAACATTTTTTTTTTTATTAACAGATCTCAAAATACCCCATAATATCCTCTAACGTATCACACTAAATCATGTGCAAACAAATTATCACATATTTTATGTACGGAGGTAGCAATATTTCTTTAAAAATTGTGATACTTTCGCAATTATTATCCACAATTTTTTTCCGTTTATCATTTAATTTTGTACTATGACTGAACTGACAGCGTTATCAATATCAATATTTTGTGATATATTCACAATACTCGAAAAAATACATTAACCCTACTATCTATTATCACAATATCCAAATTTGAGATATATACCATGATATATCTGCAATGATATTCATCCTTGTATATATATAGCTATTGACGAAAATGACTACTCATTTCATCCTATTTTTTGTTTTGCCGTTTAAGTTTTTAATAAAGTTAGTTTATAGTATTTTAAATTAATAAAATAATTTTTTATTGAATTGATCTGTTTAAATGAATGAAACTATACAAATTTATCTTTATTTGTAATTATAAGTAAAATAAAATATAATTTAAAGATATTTGCAGGGAGTGAATAGTACTATACCAAACATTTAAATTATCTTTGTTGTTAACCAATAAAAAGGAAAAAAAAAAAGTGTTCTCTTTATTATTAAGTATATTTGTTCAAGAAATTAATGTCGAAGAAAGTGATTTTTCAGCAGTCACTTGTATATATTATTTGACTTCTAATTTCCACATCCAAACACCTGTAAGCTTTCTACACAAACGCTATATTTTTACGATTTCAAAGTACAACTTTTCAAACCAGTCATTGTATCAAATACTCATATGTGCACCTATTTTACTTTGAACACAAATATTAATATAATGCGTGTACATAAATTAAATAATTTACCTTATTCTATCTGTTATTCGACTTTCTTGTGCTCAATTTTGATTTTGGGTCTACTATTTAACTATCAATTTATTAGGTATATATAAATATATGATTAGTCTTGTATGCACCAGTTACACGGTGCAACTCAAGTTCATTTTTAAAAAGTTAAATAGTTTATAATTGAAAAGTTAAACAATTTATTACTGAAAAGTTAAACTATAAAAGATACACTTTTCAACTTTTCAGTAATAAATTGTTTAACTTTTCAGTTATAAACTGTTTAACTTTTTAAAAATGAACTTGAGTTGCACCGTGTAACTGGTGCATACAAGACTAATCTTATATATATATATTATGTACTAGACAAGCCGTTTTGGCATATATAGTACCGAGTTGTAATTATACTTCTATTTGTGGACGTATCTATTAGTAAACTATATAAATTTATGCTATTAATTAATTATATATTTCTTGTTTTTTTCCTTATTTACATCTGCGCGTTATGGCACTATTATATGATCACCCGCGGATTTATGAAATTCCTATCTTTTATATTTAAAAGAAAAATATGAGTTAAATACTTAAAAAATAGAGATTCCTCATATATGTATCATGATCAACCAATTTCTCTCCATAAATATAAGTGTAAAAAACACATAAACAATGCTACATTTAATTTGTCTGCAAAATTTTGTACGAAAATTATTTATGGTATCAAATTTTATTAAGAAAATAAAAAATCTCAACACATATATCAAGAATCGAGATCAGTAAAATTATATTTAAAATGTTGTTAATATTTTCTTTACCCAAATTCTGTGTATTCCTAATGAATTATTTGATATTCTTGACCAAATATTTATATTTTAAAATAATTTTATAATAAACTTATCATGCACTCCCTCTGTTCTTATTTTGGTCTGTCCCACAAAAGGTTTGCATATCTAAAAGTGGTAACTATTTATTAAACTCCACTCACAATACATATATAATATTCATAAAAATGTACTTATTATAGATTTCTCTTAAACCGCATGCCCAAAAGACACCGCAATATCTTCTGGAAAGGAAGTAGTATCACCTAAGTTATTACACCCCACCCCACCCCACCCCACCCCACATTAATTAATTAAGTAAATTAGAAATTAAAGATGGTGTTGAAGAGCCAAAAGCACGAGGAGAAAAGCTGAGTCACTTTTTGTCCCATGTTGTCCTTTGTAGGTGTCCAACTAATAATAGATTTACTATTTGGAAATCCAAACAGAGTATTAGAAGAATCTTGAGGGATGCATAAAAGGGGCAATCATGCAAAGTTAAAATTCATCATTTTTTAATATACTCTCCCTATTTTAATATTCTTGCGATAATTTTAAGGAATACATAAACTAGAGGACACCACCAAAAAAATCTTAAATTATTTCTCCTTATTTGGATTTTTCTGGTGAGGAAATTCTTTAGCACCCAATCTAATTCAATTAAATTTTTTAATTATTGCTATTAATATCCAGAGACAACACGCAAAACAAAGGGCATCAATTTAACATCAAATTAAGGAATGTAAGCACGTGGGTGAGATGCCACAAAATTTCTCTTACTTTTATTTGTTTTGATCCTCAAAACAGCACACAAATTAAGGTATTGTTAGTTTAATTTAATAATAGTAATAAATAATGTTGTAGAAAAAGAAAGTGGGAATTAGGAGTTGGATTAGTTGTGAAGATTAGGAGTTTATAAGTACGGTTTTTTATTTTAAATTCAAAATGTATGCAGTGTGATTAATTTATTAGATGATCTTTCTATATAGAATATCATTTTTGTTTCAATTGAAATCCCATTAATATATAATGAGAATGATATTATTTCCTAAAGTAATCAATTTTTAAATTAAATATCGGATTAAAAAGGGATTAATACTAAAATCGTCCAATAACTTTTTTACTTTGTCGTTTTTGTCCCATAACTATGTAATGTTTCAATTTAGTCCCATAACAATTTAAATTTAACTAAATTAGTCTCATAACTATGTAATGTTTCAATTTAGTCCCATAATAATTCAAATCTAACCAAATTAGTCCCAAATCGCCGAAAATGACAAACGATGTCGTTTCACTCAGGTGTCGTGTGAGCTAATTTCGCCGAAAAATATAACACGTGACCGAAGAGTGAATAAATTGACGTCGTTTTATGTCATTTCCGGCGATTTGAGACTAATTTTGTTAAATTTGAATTGTTATGGGACTAAATTAAAATATTACATAGTTATGAAATTAATTTAGATAGATTTAAATTGTTATAAAACTAAATTAAAATATTATATAATTATGAGGTCAAATAAAAAATAGAAAAATTATGTAACGACTTTGGTATTAATTCAGATTAAAAAATATAGAGTCGAATGGTGAGGTACACAGAAAAAGGGTATTTTGGTTTTCGTGTAATTTTGACTGATGATGATGTCTAATTTGTGTGGTTTATTTGTGTTGTCCAATCATTACTAATTAATTACAAGGGGTTCTGAAACTTATCTGCCATAGTTTAATTCTTTATTACCTGGATGCTAGATGCCTTCATTTGAGACTAAACTTAATTCAAAAAGTTGACACATCTCTTAACTAAGGAAAATTTGAAGAAATGCCTTTTCTTCAAAATGATGCATAAATAGATTTTAACGATGTAACTACTATAAATATAAATTTTCATTCAACATAGGCAAGGATAAAGGAGAAAAATAAAATTTTATTCTCATTAACATTGAAGAATTTGAAATAAACGCCCACTTAATTTTTTTCGTTGACAACTGAATTTTTCAAAATGATGCATAAATAGATTTTAAGCCCACAATGTAGATATTATACTTGTATTCAAGTCTCCAAATACTCCAAGCCAACCTTATATCTCCATTAATTCGTTTCAGAGAAAATCGAACCCAGATCACTCACTTAAGTGAGAAGCCCGGTGGCCAGGTGAGCTAGCCACCTGGTTCAATGTCGATCATAGATTAATATTCAAGTTTCACAAAGATATTTTGAAATTATGATTTCGATCATAGGTTAATGTTCAAATTTCACACACATAATCTTCATAGATCGTACTGTATGTGATTATAATAAACAAAAATATTTGGAACATAGTATGTTTATTCGTTGTTAATGTATTGTATCAATTTTTTTTTTAAGTGATCAATATCAAAAGACTCGAAGGAATTGCTTACCACTTGTTAAACGAAACAAGTTGCTCCTGAGCTCGACTCGGCTTAGGTCAACTCGTTAAGGCTCAACACAATATGTTAAATGAGTTGAGTTCAAGCTCAAAAAACTACTTGTTTGCTTAACAAGCACGGCTCGGCTTGTCTCGGTAATCTTGAAAAATATATAAATATTCTATAATTTAGGTATAAAATTATAATATTTTACATAATAATACAACTCAAATTCTCAAATTTCATACTGATGATTTGATGATAGTTTTATCTTTATTGAAGTATGTGAATGTAAATATATCGAATTATAGAATTATTGATATAATATCAGTCAAATATATTTTTTCAAGATATTCGAGCTTTAACAAGCTCAATCGAGATTTGCTCGTAAATTTCATTCTCGAGCTCAATCTTAATTTAAGCTAAACGAGCCGAGCTCAATTTTGAGCCGAATCGAGCTCGAATCTTTCATAACGAATTGAGCCAACCCGATCTTGCACTACTCAGGCTCGCTCGACTCATATAACAGCTCTAAGGCAAAAATGATGAGAATAACCAACAAATGTAATTACACAAATAAGATTTTTTCATGTTGAATCTCAATATTACACAACACTAATTATATATCAATATATAATACTTATTCAATGCTTATTCTGTAAGAGAATAAGTTTTACTCAACATTTTATTTACAAAACTATAAAGATTTTTTAATTTAATAAATGCTAAATTTAAAAAGAAATAAAAGAATAAACAACACAACATATTTTATAATCCTCTTTTACATGGAAAAATTATAAAATACTACTCGCAAAATTGATATTAATGACAAATTGATTTTGTACAGAAAATAATATGCTTCTGTACAAAAAGTTATACTTCTGTGCAAATATTGTGAATCAATTTATAAATATAATCATTTTTTTAAATCAATATGTAAATGCTTCAATAATATATGCATTTGTGTATAACTATTTATTATCATCAATTACACATTAATAAAGTTCTTAAAGGTGGTAATTGGTAGATAATATTAGGGGTTACAAATTTTGTAAGTAAAATTAATCCTAAAAAGTAATCTCACTTGGTAGGGTGTAATATATAGAGAGAAAAAAACAATTTCACTTAGTAGAGTGTAATATGTAGATATATAAGAATACAAGTTACTATTCAAGCCATACAAAAATTATAAGAAGGGAAAGGTGAGACAATTTATTACATTGTGAACAGTGAAAATGGTGTAATATGACCTCTTCTTTTATAGGGTCGACCGTATAAAAACCGGGTCAATATAACTTTATCTCCTACCAAGTAAGATAAGTCAATATAAAAATTCATACTATATCTCTTATACTCTCTACCAAACACCTTCAAAGTGTGCATCATACAGTAAAATACTAGTGGAAAAAAAAACACTAGGGACCACGGATAACAAGAATATGATTAGTTAAGAATAGTCTTCATTTCTGATCAAGTTAAGCATATTACACGAAGTATATCAGAAGTTGACACAATCTAATTTTACCATACATTATTATCACATGAGAAGGAGTTAGACTAATTGTCTTACTTATCAATCTTATCTCTTAACAAACTAGGGAATTATCTATATAAACCAATCGCTCTATCCTTAAATATATTTCTTCATTTTCAAGAGTTCATCAATCTGTTGAGATACTACATTCAAAACTTGGGTCTGTTCTTCATGCTTACAGGTATGGTTAGTCTCAACTCTCATTTTGATTTAGTTACCTGAATTGATTATAGGTAACTTATTTCAGATTCAATTCCCACACTCATTACTAAGAAGGCTAAGGCCAATTTCTATGAGTGAAGTGGGATAATCTAGAAGCCCCATAATTGACTCATGAAAGTGCAATAATTCCTTTAGTTGGGTTGGTATTGTGAACACTTTCCCCAGTAGGATTGATTTACAACTAAATACCTTACGGTAATTTTTTTTTTTTACCATTTAGCTAATACTCTTTAATTAAACAACTAATATCATTTCTTATAGTAAAGCAACTACTACTTTTTAGTGAAACAACTAATACTCTCAAAACAACACAATACTTTGGATAATTCCTTACGAATAACACTGACATAAGTGATTGTGTTTTAATGATAAAACTAACTGGTGTAGCAGAGCATCAGTGAAGAGAAGATCCATAAATTAAAATTCAATACTGAAACTCAGGAAAGAACAAGAATCGTATCTGTCTATCAAAAGCGGTGGAGAGAAGTCTGATTTATGAACAAACAAAAGTGAGGAAACTGTATATACTGCAAAATTATACTAATCTACCTCAAGAGCTTCAGATCCCTCACCTTAAGTATCATTCATATAGTCCACTCAATAGTATATGGAGAGTGTTCGATGATGCTGAAGAGAATGACACCGAATGCCAAAAGCCCATAGCCAAAGATCCAACTCCACACTCAGAACCTGTATCAAAAGAACTTTGTTTTTCAGATAAAAGAGAACTGGAAAATACCATTTCACAAATCAAATATACAGTGTTTCTATTTATAAATCACAAAAAACACTTGGGAACATGCACAACGACACAAATTGACATATTATGTTAGTAAGGTGTCAATTTGAACTATGTAGCAAGTAATTGACAACTGCAATTTATTACCATTTTTCCGCTCAGTACATGTAGAAAATCGAATTGTAAATAGTCAACCATTTGTAATAACAAAATAGACAACATGAGATGATTACATATGTATACTTGTACACTCATAAAATAAAGCCTACACTTTGTTCACACATCATTAACCTGTCTGTGATAACTGATAACATATCAAGTCAAATCCATTAAACGTCTAAACAAAAGATTGTAAAGCAAAAACTGGACTCCACTTATCCATATATATATGGGATTTGTAGGAATTAGACCATAATTACAATGCTAGCTGCTCATGACCTTCAAATAACAAATAATGGCAGTAGAAACTATTTACATATGGAAGATTTATAATCAGTAATTCTTACAAGATATTCGGTGCTAAGTTTAAAGAAAACATGTAAATAAAGTAAACAAGTAAATATATATAAACAATAAAAGGGGAACATATTCTAGAGAAACAATTCTCATCAAAGTATCTTCCAATATCATGAACTGGCATAAAATGAATCTGTGATATAAAGAATGTAGAAGAGCTGCACTATATCTCCACATGAGAAAAAAAAGTCAACGGTATAAAATTTAAAGACAATAGATTCTTGATTCTGAAACATGAAACAATTTTTCACATAAATTAGTACTCAAAACAAATTACTAAATAAATCAAAAAAATTATTAAGTAAACTACATAACAACCATCAAATAAATTCTCCATCTGTAGAGCTTTTTTTTTTTTTCGCTAAATAGAGTGGTCACTACCTCTTTCTCAAGTTATCTAGCCCACAAAATAAAATGTAGTGGCTTGAAATAATTATGCAGATTTACCAGAAAGTGAAAATTCAGTTATGATCACTAGTTAAATATAGACATACTTTATTAGAGTTGCCCTGGCTAAGAAAGAAAAGGAATGGACTAAAAGAACCAACCTGCTTTCCATATCTGTTGTTGATAAAGTCCCTCATTTCCTCCACAGCGTGAACTGTGCATGCTCTAAGTTCTACTTCCTCCTCACTTCCTGAAGGGATTTCTGCATTAGACTCGATTGCACGGGAAAGGGAAGGACTGTATTTTAGTACTCCAAGCTGCTGAAGAACAGCAGGCACAATATAGTCAGCAAACATGGTTACTGATTCTATGTCATTAAATTCACCATATCCCTGACCCTTGAATGCACCCCATACATCAGAAGCAAATATCTGAGCCCTCTTATACAAGAAAATCTGGTGACCTTTGTATACTGTATGATCCCTGAAACCTGTAACATTATAGAACAACTTTATTTTGTACTTCATAGCATCAATATTGCAACTCTATAGTAAATGGTTTACTGAGAAACAATTGTGATATAAAAATCTAAATTGGGTTTACTTAAACGCATTAAGTTACCAGGAAAGTGGCTTGTGATGAGATCCACAAGCTTTGCAGCTGATTTCTCACACAATTCTACAAGTTTGGATGCTTTCCCGTCAAAAGATCTCTCCAACTCAAAACCGACCTGAACAAACACATGGAAAGTGATTCAGTTAACTGAAACAATTTAGAAGCATCATAATAAAGACTACCTTAAATATTTGCAGATAGTACACAACTTAATTAGAACAAGCACCTCATGCAATAAGCGCACGCGTTCATCCTCCAAAGGTAATGGCCTAGGCCATTTCAGCATTTTACGTAATTCAGGACCTGCCAGCCATAATCTCCAATGGTCACGAAATCATTCTTTGAGCAGAAAGTTTAGTAGTTAACCAACAATATATTGCACTTTAGAATAGCAAAATCAATACAAAAGGCCAATTCAGTGACAAACTTTAATCCTCACAGAGATCTGAAATTGGTTTAAAGCAACTACATTATTTCAAAGTACATAATTGCCTAAACAAGTTCAGGAAAAATATCAAGGTGAAGGTTCATCAAGTAATGGATGTTCACACTACCAAATAGACACCTTCACTGAGAAAATGAAGTAACTTCATCAGGATGGATAACACTATAATGCAATGTAACTAATCCTTTCAAGTCTAAATCCTGCTAGCAAGCGTTCTCATATTGTCACACAGAAAGATAATTGTTGACGACTTGACATAAAAAATGTTCAGATAATATGGCTAAACAAAACATCGAAAGATGCTGATTGCTATGGTGCATTCTCACCAGTGTACATCTGCAGACGATCTGCATCAAAGGCAGACTTATCATTCAGAAGTACTTCTTTCAATCCCGCAGCCAAATGATCATAACTCATCTCATTATCTGCATCACAAAAAAATAAATTCAGGGGGCATTTGGTATGAAAATTCTTCAATGGTAATGGGAGTAAGGATAAATAGATAGTAATTATAGTAGATAATGAGAATAAATGAGGTACACAACATTGATTTTCCTCCTAAATAAGGTAATCATTACCCTCATTTGATTACCCTCATCTCATCCTATAATCATCCTCATCAATCAATCCCTCATACCACAATCAACAATTTTCTTTTTTGTCGACTTATTCCAAAATTGGAGCACAACACTAATGATGTAACCACCATGAACACAATCTTTCATTCAACGTATGTAAGGGTAAAGAAGGAAAATAAAATTTTATTCTCATTGTTATTGAAGAATTTGAAATAAGTGTCCCCTCAATATAGATACTGGATTTCAAGTTTTGAAGAGTATGATTTAAAATTAAAGCAACATGCAGACCAAGAAATACATAGATAGGCGCAGAAACAAATAGAGGAAACGAGTTTTCCAGAACATCCAGAGATCAAATTAAATTAGTGAACATTACAAAAATTAACCAAGAACACATTAAGAATTTACGTACACAAAGCAAATTACCTGGCCAAAAGCAGAAATTGAGCGCATCCAACACAAACAGATACTGAATAGTAAGAGGACCGTTATCGAAATAGTGAATTCCTTCAAAATTCCACTCCACCTTGGGTATCGAATCATAGATTTTATCCGCCAGTTTCTCAATACCTGCAAAAGCGTATTCACATTCATCGCACAACAAAAACGAACTACATTACAAAGGAAACAGAGCAACGCTTAAGCCAGTACAAATCGAAATAATTGAAGCATAAAATCCCATATCTAGTATTAAACAAAGGGTCATAACAAATACGGGCGCGCGCACATACATCAGGGCAATGTGGAAGGACCTGATAAATCGACATTGACATGGGAGGACTGAGAAGCGACCCAAGCAGAGGTAGCCCTGACCTCTTCCATTCGGTAAACAATTAAAAAAAATGCTGTAAATTTGAGGCTGTGTGTGTGGATACAGATGGACAAGGAGAGGGTGAAAGAGACGAGCGGGAGGAATTAAACCCTAGAAAGAATTGGTGGGTAGCACAAAAGGAAAAAAATGGTGGTGGCTATGGGTTCGAAGTTTCCCGCTTACTGACTGTGTGTGCAAAAGGTTGACCCAAACAATCACGTGATGGACGTTTACTCTCGGGATACAGCTTTACATTGTCGGGCCCATTTAATTTAAGGGGCGCGATTGTATTATGATACGAATGGGCCCGGGCCAAGGCCCATGCAATCCAAATTCGGAGTCAGAGACGCATGAAGAAATACAAGCACATTGATATGTTTTGAATTAAGTCCTCCATCTTTAGAATTAGTCAAACTATTATGTTATTCAATATTTTAATTATTTTTCTTGGCTGCGTAACTTGAAAATTATGATTCATTATTCTGCTGCTTGATATTAGGAATTAGATGCGATAGGATTTGATTATATTTGTTAAGATTAGAATTTGATTATATTTGGTGAGAAGTATTTAAGGTTGTAATCAAGACTGAAGAATTAATCAGAAAAATATTATTAAATTCATTTGCAAATATTTCTTTGCACTTCGAACGCTTGCTGGCCTGAGCCAGAACTTTGATTTTATTGTGTAAATATTGTGATTATCATCATTGGTGCTTTCATTGAGAGCGGAGAACAACTGAGAATCACAATTATGGTCAGATCACATCGTGATCGTATCACGCTATTAGAGACGAGAGTGGACCCGATTGAGAACGGTTTCGTGAGCATGGAGAACAAGATCGATGATCTGGTGCGGGTTATGGAGAAATTAGGGAGACAGATGAAACAACTCGTGAAGAATAGTTCACAAAAGGAGTCGAGAAATTCGACCCCCACGACGCCGTCGTCTCCAGTCGTCTCCAGTCGCCAATAGCCATATCGCCGCGCACGCGGCCTTTTCTTCTCCTCCGGTCTCGCCCTCTCTGTCCATGCCCGGGGAACCCACCGCCGGAACGAAGTCCACAACCGCCTACGAAATTCAATTCAATCACAAAATTGTCACCACAACAGTTCAACCCTTCAACCCCAATACAATTTCTACAGTGATAAATCAATTCTCATGCCATGTTCCAGATTTATTCAACAACAGTAAATCCATTCCCATGCCGCACCCAGCACCGCACCTGCTCCCTATGAATTTGACGCCGGCCGCAGCCGGCGATGATGGTCTATCAGCGCTTGTTTGCCCAAATTCCCTAATTGACATCTTTGGACCTCAGATTAGTTCACTTCTTTTGGGCCTGGATGATGAGTTTGCCTTTTGGTCTTTTGACCGATTTCTGACAGATGGAGTTTTCCCTCAAGTTGGGCCAGGATCTTTGGGTGGCCAAATTGGGCCATCCCCTTTAACTTACTTTCGTGGGCTATCAAATTTCCGTGGGCCTGATACTAATGGGTCTACTCCAATAAAAAGGATTGGTTCACCTGATTTTGAGAAATTAATTGGGTTTGATTTTAATAATTATCATTATTACATAATAATGATAATTATTTTCGTATTCCGTCTCCAATATCATTTGCTTATCGACTTAAGACATATGGTCATATTCGTACTGCTGATGTTTTTGGTCATATCATGAAGCGCTCCTTATCTTTATCTTTCCTGGGGATGTTGATTGTTTTTTCTCGCCTACATTCTACTGCTCAAGACATGAATTCCTATAAATTCGAGGACGAATTTTTTGAAGGAGATGGGAATGATACGAATGGGCCCAGGCCCATGCAATCCAAATTCGGAGTCAGAGACGCAAGAAGAAATACAAGCAAATTGATATGTTTTGAATTAAGTCCTCTATCTTTAGAATTAGTCAAACTATTATGTTATCCAATATTTTAATTATTTTCCTTGGCTGCGTAACTTGAAAATTAGGATTCATTATTCTGCTGCTTGATATTAGGAATTAGATGCGATAGGATTTGATTATATTTGTTAAGATTAGAATTTGATTATATTTGGTGAGAAGTATTTAAGGTTATAATCAGGACTGAAGAATTAATCAGAAAAATATTATTAAATTCCTTTGCAAATATTTCTTTGCAGCACTTCGAACGCTTGCTGGCCTGAGCCAGAGTTTCGATTTTATTGTGTAAATATTGTGATTCTCATCATATTATTTTGACTCGTGAGTCATGAACGTTAGTCTTTTTAGAAAAATATACTATATATTTTTATCCTAAAAGTTTCGTTTACTTTGGTTTCGTCCTCTTAAATTTTGAATTTTTGTTTTCGTCCTTTAACTTATTAAAAATTATGGTTTTCGTCCTTTTAAGTTTTGAATTTTTATTTTCGTCCTTTAATTTACCAAATATTATGGTTTTCATCCTCCAACCGCCTATAACCAGTCATACAACCGGTAATACACACGTGGATCCATTTATTCTTTCTTTTATTAAACAAAATACTAACATGAGGGTATTTTGAGGGAATTAGGTCTGACAAAATATACTTTTAACTGTAAATTTTCTCTCAAATACCGTCCAATACTTACATCTATAGAATATTCTGTCCGAATTCATTTTTGAATATGATGTACAAACCATGCAATGGAACCACAATGACATTTAATATTGCGCTCGAAACTCGTTGATTCATACGAATTTCTTGAAGACATATCTCTTCCTTTCCGTACAGTGAGTATGCGCTCAAAAGAATTTTAGGCTTTTGGATACTTTGATTTGGGGATTCTTTGTTCCTTTTTTCCCTAATGCTCTCAAGCCCCTATGCCTAGATTTGATCGACTAGGGTTTTGATTTGGGAGAGAATTTACGGTTAATCCTGTATTTTATCTATCAAGACCTAATTCTCTCTAAATACCCCCACGTCAGTATTTCGCTTAAAAAAATAGAAAAAATCGATCTACGTGTGTATTATTGGTTGTGTGACTGGTTATAGGCGGTTGAAGGACGAAAACCATAATTTTTGGTAAGTTAAAGGACGAAAATAAAAATTCAAAACTTAAGATGACAAAAACCAAATTCAACGAAACTTATAGGACAAAAATGTATAATTTCCCTTCTTTTTAATAGCAAGGGCCCATTTTCCATCACTGCTAAATAGTGAGAAGCATTTTTTTTTAAAAAAATTGGGTCTTACCAATTTAAAAAAATAAGTGCTTCTATATTTTTTTGTAGAGATTGAAAACAGGTATTAAATTGTGTAATTCTAACTTCTAAGTAGAGATATAAAAATGAATCGGCTGGGCGGGCCTAAATTTGCAAAAGTTTGTGTTTTGATAGAGCGGATGGAAATGGTTTAAAAATATAGCGGGTCGCAAAAAATCCAACTCATTTAATGATGATTTGCGGGTTTTTGCGGGCTATCCAATTTTTTTTCTAAAAGATATTATGAACTATTCTCTTTATTCCACTGGAATTTGCACAATTTTTTTATATTGATGTTCCACATAAATTTACAGACTACTAAAAAAAACATTGATTTGTGTGCGCATTTATTTAAATATACACATATTTACCCATATGTCACAATTTTATTTAAAAAATATATTTTTCTTAGAACATGTGAAATCTCAGGATTGCAAATTCTCTTGGGACGGAGGGAGTATGACTTTTAACTAAATTCATCAAATAAAATCACACAATTAATATATAACTAAAATCTCACCACTAGAGTCATAAATCTAATAAAGTGAAGTTCGTCAAACATAATACATATCTCATCAGAGAGTCGCAAATCTCATAAACTAAAGTTCGCAAAATAAATTAATATTTTTAAGAGAGGCACTATGAGCTGTATAAAGTACACAAAACAAATTAATGTACAAAATTCATAAATAAAATTCACAAAATAATTATAGTATAATTGCTAGATTTTTTTTCTGTCCAGTAAGAGGGGCACGATGATCTGTGTTTTGTTGGGAATGAATTAAAAATTAAAAAATCAATTAAAAAGTATCATATATAACATATGTATTTCTAATATACATAATATAATAAATATACCTTTGGTAGGCTAGCCCACCCCAGCCTGTGGACCGTCCTGCCTAACCCGCGATTCAAACGAGTCAGCTTGTTTAGACCCACTTTTATGCGGACTTAAAAATATTTGACTCAACCCGCATTTAATTATAACCTAGTAGGCCGATTTAATGGTACAATCAATTTTAACGGGTCTAAATCTATATAATTAAATAGGATGAAGATTCTTAGAGTTCTCATGTATACATAGTGTAAGAAACATATTTTTTGATTTTATTAATTTATAAATTATCATAAGAATGGTTTCCAAAAAAAATTATAATAATTTTGGTATGTATATATATGTTATAAGATTTTTTTTAGGGATTTTACTTATATAGATGATTTGATATTTGACTAATTGGACACTTGTCATTAATCTAAATATTTAGTTATTTTTTTTTATTCTATACACGTATGTCAAATCTTTTTGGAAGACTTCTGAAATTATTGTTCAGCTAAATTGAGGGTGATACTAAAATTCAGTCTATTGGAGAACTTTATATCAGAATCCAAGTAGTACAGTGCCAAGTGTTTAATGAGTCTCGGTTTAGATAATCCACATACTAACAACTTTGAAATTTATTAGTCGGATAGCTATATGTACAGCCCTGAGTATGAAAGTTTTGTGGGCCATTAAAATTTTCTACTCGTTTTAAAATTTCATGCAAATTTTTCTTGATTTGGTTTCCTGTAAATTTTTCTTAACAATTTTGAAACTTATTAGTTAGATAGTTATATGTACAACCCTGAGTATGAAAGTTTGTGGGCCATTAAGGTTTTCTATTTGTTTTAGGTTTTCTTGTAAATCTTTCTTGACTTAGTTTTTAAAGTCTGTTGGTTTAAAGATTCATTACACTAGTTATGCAGTTAGGATTGATTGATTCAATCCCTACAAAGTATGTTAAGTGTTTCAGATACAATATGACAGTTAAGTAAGGAAGAAAGTAATGATCAAATCACAACAAGTTTAACGTGGTACAAACTTAAATTTTTATGTTCATTGTCCTAATTGAACATGACATTTTTTTAACGCAAAATAGACTTGAAACATTGTTGATCAGGTCTTCTATCTTTGAAAATCTTGATCCCAATAATTGTTGAATTCTAGTCCTTTTACAACCAATTTAATCAGCACCTATTACAAATTTGGTATAGGGTTTGGTTTAGTATTCTGTTATCCAACTTTGTAATAATCCTTACAAAATAAGGCTATGATAAAGATAAATTATCACTTCTAACCTTAAGATATTTATGTTAAGCTCACAAATACAACTACAAATATAAAAAGTACTTGGGAAATGCTAGTTGTTCGAGTGCCCATTCCTGTTAAGTGAACACTTATGTTTCCAAACTATTTTTAGTAAGACTTGCTTTGTGTCATGTTCAAACATACATTAGCAGTGCCATTTTTTATTTTTTTTTGTGTGCCGAGTAAATTTCGGAAAGACATATGTTATCGACAAAATAAATTAACTGATTTCACACCCTTTATAATTTTATATTTTCAAATGAGTTGAAATTATTTCATAGTATCAAAATCAAAAGGCTCAAACCTAGATTCACTATGTTCGATCCTGCTTAAATCCACTCTAACCATATTAAATTAGGATCACTTACATATTGGTTCAAAAAAATTACTATATTTACAAATTGGTTCAAAAAATTTGCACAGTAGTATTTTTATTTTTTTTGCACGGAAGGTTTTTTTTTTTTTTTGCACGAGACCAATATATAATTTTTGTCAATTTGTTGAATCATATTGTATTTTTCCCATTAAATTATTCACATATTAAATCTTCTTCTAAAAAAAGAAGAAATACATTTTTTCTCTCATAAATAAGAAAAGATATAAAAAATTAAATAAAATTAATTTCACACATATCTATAATGCAAAGAATTTTATATGATGGGCAATTCTTTTAATGTCCTACTTGGGTTCTTCTATGGTCAGGAAGGCTTCGCCCTTCCTGACGTCAGTAAATCCCCTAAATGTCGTTGGATTCATGATCCAACGTACAATATTATTTAGAAGAGATTGCACTTTGCACTAGGGCGATTGCACTATGCATAAGGCGATCGCACTGTTAAAAAAATTAATTAATATTATTAAATAAATATAAAAAGACTAAATTGTCCTTTTAATTGAAAAATTATAATATTTTAATATATCTAAATCAAATTAAAATTAATTTCTTACAACATTTGATTAAAGTTAATTTCTTCCAACAGTAATTTTACAACCCAAATATTAGAACCCTAATCCCCAAATTCAGGCAGCCTTCTCCGCCAAGAACTGCCGTCCATTGGTCCAACACATCCGCCGCCCCTCCCACTATCAGTACATCTCACGCACACAATCCAAACGCCGACCTGTTGTTGTACTCCTATTCTGCATATTCATCCGGCCTCCGCGTCGCATCCATCCTCCTCAATATCTATAACAACGATGATTTCGGTTTGTGGCTCTCGACTCCGAGTTTGCATATTCCTTCGGCCTCCGTGTCACATCCTTCTCAACATCATAACAATGATGATGTCGGTTAGTGTCCCTCAACGTAGTTAGATTGCAATTTAAGGCCTCCGTCACATCTCTCTGTTCTGTCATAGTTTCACTTTCTCTTTGGTTGTCTCAATGACAGATGTTGGAGCAGGAGGTGAAGAAGCTGTTATTACTTTTGATTGAATTGATGTACTCACTCCTAGGTAGGATTTGAAATTAATTAATAGTTTACAACTCCGAGAGTCGATCACATTACAGGTTTTCTAACAAACAATTTCTTTTGTTAGGGGCCGATATAATATTGAAATTCATCTCAGTTTTACGCTTACAAGGACAAGCAAATGACTTCAAGATACAGTACAGCAGTGTAGTGCGTGTCTTTTGGTTGCGTAAGGTTATGTATGCATTTTACTTTTTTAAAGTCCCAGTGAACAATTTTTTGAGGATGATTTTACCTATTAGTTGTCCTTGTAAATACTTGCACCCTCTTCTAAAAGTTATTTGAATTTGATTAGAAGTTTGATTTCAAGATTACATTTTCGTCTTTAGGTTTATAGCCCAACTGATCACGGCCCCCAGCCATATGAACTAGAGCGTGGGTTTAGTTAACTCTGTTTTATAACTACATAATCTCACTGAATTGCCTCAATTTAAGGAGAAAAGAAGAAAACCCAGTTGGTAATTTTCTTGAACCCTTGCATTGATTTTTTAAGAAAATCTTTTTGTTGCATATGAGTATGGAAGGGAAGCGCATTTGAGGAGTTAAATTGAGACTCTGATATTTCATATCTTAACCAAAATAAAAATGATTGGTTTTAGCCAGGGAAGAAGGCATTAATGCTGTCGGAAATGGGGTCTGCTGGTGCTGATGAGGAAGAGCAGACTTCACCAGACATGTTAAAGAATTTGTCATCGAATATAAGGAGATTGGCTAATGAGATTGAGCAGTGCGAAGGAAGGCAGAAATACCTTGCCCACACTTGAACCCCCTCGGATGGTGGTGACTTCTGGTGGTACTTATGTAAGATACCTTTGGGAGTAAATGGTGAGTGTGAGTGGGACTTCAATTCCTTCTTGGCATAATGTTTGCTCTGAAACTGTTTTATGTGTTCTTATCATTACATTATTATGTTTCTTGTATGAGCTTGTAATATGAGGGAGAGAGCTGAGGATTGCTGAAATAGAATGAATTTTGGGCGGTTTCCCATCTCATTCGTATTGTTTAGATCGATCGAATTCATATGAGTTTTCTGTGTTTTCCCTATTTTTCTGATCCATCGATGGTGTCTTGACATTCAGTCTGAGATTTTAGAGAAATTTGTTTCTTGTGAGCGGTGAGATGTGTTAGACTTTAGGAAGTCTCATATGATGAAGAGTGAAGGCTCTTTAGATCAGAAGAAAACTAGCTAGTCGGTTTATGATGTTGCTCTGGCCTTCATGACAGCCACAATGCAAAATTGTATTTGGAAAATTTTAAGTCATCCCTTAAAGATGAAGATGGAGTTCTTTATCCTCTTGAAAAGAGTTTTTTTCTTTTTACCCAAATCACCCACTCTAATTCTCCATTATGAGGTATAATTTCCATTAGGTCTCTGTTAAAACTTTGTAACCACTTTTATGTGTACATAAGCATATGCTTACAATGACAAGTTAGATCAACTACTGTCTTTGCTTGTGATTTAGATTGAGTATGTGGAATTTGAGAGCGATATTGTTGGATGTTCAAATATGCATTATTCTGATCTTCTTATTCAACTGAAGACTGAGCAGGAGCACCTTTTTCGAAACATTCACAGAACTGAGTATCATAACCTATTTGAGTATATTAAGTCGTACTCTCATTATCTGATACTTTTCGTACTTCCTACAATTGGTTATGTAAGATTCTGAAAGTATTGTTATCTTTTATAGGGATAAAGGTGTAAAGATGATGAATTTGGGAAATGACCATGCTACAAATGGAACTGCATTATCTGCTCTTAAGGCTGTGGCTGATGATGCTGTTGACCCACATCTTGTGCGGATCAAAGCAGGAGATGATAGTGATGAGGAGGTGATGCTTCTACTTAGCTCATATGCTTGTCTAAGAATTCAATAATATTTCCTCATTTTGTAAAGTATTAAAACAAGATTTCACTTCCGTTACATCTTAACTGATGCTCTCACTTCCGTTGATGTTTATTTGTTTTCAACTTGCACCTCTGCAGGTATCATTGCTGAAATTTACCGGCTATAAGATACTGAATAACATATTAACATCACAAACTCCGGCAAGGTATTTCTAATTATTCTTATCACAGATATTTTTTTAGGGTAATATCCTCCACATAATCACTATTTTGTGTCAATATATGAGTTGTGTTGATAGTAGAGCCTGCGTAATTAAAATCATTTCAAATGTGAAATATGTGTCAAATTTTATAGTGGAGTAAATTGCAAATTTGGTTTCAAGTCTATTAGGTGTTGACAATTTTAGTCTCATAAATATTAGTTTTCTCAACTAAGCCCATGTTTTTAAAATACAATAATTTGAGAACATTAACAATTTTTTGTTCAAGGATGATAATTTGTAAATTCTTTTAATTGAAAATGTTAGTTGGGGCTCATTATGCCACGTAAACGATGCAAATTCATTAGTTTGGTTGCTAAATGGAATTCCGGCAGGTCATGTGAGTGGCACGCGCAAGATCCCACAACTTTGTTTATATAGGACTAAAATTACATCATTTTAAAAGTTACGAGACTTAATTGAGTAAATTAATTCATATGAGGCTAAAATTGCCCACACTCAGTAGATATGAGGTCAATTCTGCAATTTACTCTTTTGTGGTGTGTGTGTACACATTCACTCAAATTTAGAGTGTAGACCTTCATAGTACTTTCATTTGTGTTTGCTTGTTCTCCTAAAAGTATAGAAGCAGTCATTTTAGGTACAACACTCGTTGATATTTTTCGTTTCTTGTTGTGCTCATTTGGTACGAGTTTCAGATATCATTCTGAGTCAGGGTGGCAGATATTGTTAGAGGTGTTGGCTGAACAATTGAACATTACGGGCTCGAGGTGGACGGAGCTGCTATAACAATATTCGTATGCCTCATTCCAGTTGTAATGGATGCTTGTGTGAAGCTCTGGGTATGTTTTTTTTCTGGGAGATATACCATTATTTATATCTTTGGATTGCATTTTTTAATTGGCTCAATAGTTTGTTACTGGATTATGACTTATTTTTAGGTTAAGCATGTTGAATTTGTTAGTAATTTCTTGGCAAAATAGATTTTTTAGTCCCATAATTAACCCGCGTTTTGATTTGTAGTCCTGTTGACGTTCAATAATTGAAAATAGTCCTGTATTTTTCCTACATTTTAATCTGGTAACTAGCTATAAGAGGTGGACCAATCAGAATATTTCACGTGGACAAATCAGGCGTCACCTAGATCTCTCGCCTTTATAATCGATGCCTTGACCAAAAGGTCAAAAATTGGGCTCAGATTTCTGTTGGGCTCCTACTTCTCTTTAGACCATATAACTAGAAAGAAGTTTAAGAATTCAACCTTAACTTATTCAAAACTAAAGTAGATAGTTGTTGTGAATATTTGTTTGGCTTGTTTTTCCAGTCAGATGTGCTTGCAGCATGTATGCACATTTGCTCTAATAATTATTTTATTCATTATAAGAAGGTAATTTGTGTTCTTTATCCAATTGAGTGCTAGATGATCTACAGGGCTTAACAAAAAAGAGATTTTCTCTGAAAGGATAACATTAATTAATGATATCTTAGTGTATAAGTTTCCTCTGTGATGAGTATTAGTTGTGTAAATATTATTATATAATTTCTTGTCATGTGAATACAGTTTTGACATACTATGTACGAACCTTTTTAGCTTTCACCTCCCTGCTATAACCAGATAGATCAGCAGGCCATGTGTGAGTTTGCAGGAAAAAGTATTGAATTGTTTGGAGAGGATTTTTCGGTTGGTTGAATATAAAATCAAGTATGGACACTCAGCTCATATGCCGTTGGTGGATTTGACTCAGAGAAGAAACAACCTCGTTAAGTCTTTAGCAGCCGGGATTCTTGCTCAGTTGAATGTACTTCATTATTAGTCTTCTTATTTCTGAATACATACACCTACCTGCCTTGTATTTTCTGTAAATAGGATAAATGTATGTTTCTTGATAGCTACTCTTCATTCTTTGTTCAGCAATTCACTATTGAAATTCTTTTGTAATTTGTACTCCTCCATAATGTACTACTCTTATTATTTAGATAGATAGATTTTCGGTCATCAAAATTTTGAAAGATTGGGTTCTGGAGGTGCTGCAAAATTTTAATTTAGAGGAGACGGGGGTTTTCTGTATAATTATTTGGTGTCTTTAGAAAGAGCCGAATGATAAGGTATGAATGGTTCTTGGAGAAAATAGAGACGGGCATACAGGAAAGGAACGTTGATCGTAGCTATGCCAATAATCTGTTGGTTTCAATTGCAAAGGCTGTTGGAGTTTCAACTGATCGTTTTGCTTTGAAAAAGGAGTTCAGTGAATTCAAAAGTGAGATAGAGAATTTACGGCTGAGCAAAGACAAGGCTGAAGCAATGCAGATGGACTGTCAACGCAAGGACTGCTTGGAGATATCCATGTCCTCATTATTAGGTCGAGCTTTCTTCTTCTGTGGATAGGCTTCGTCATATGTCTTGCTTCCGTTGAGTTTGGAATCTTTCAATCCAAACGCAATTACCATTTCTCCCTTCACGTGTAAATGTATGTCATTCAAATCAAACAATTACAACATCATACATGTAATCACATGCAAGAGCAGGTAGTTTGAATTGGAATTTCTTCTAAATTAATAAATATAAAAATATAAATGACAACATATTCAACGAATACACGATGGCAAGACACAACAACAAAGACATCTTACTGAACTAGTACCATCAGATCTACACATTTCCCTTTCTAATTGACGGCACATCCAAGAAGGGGAGAAAATAAACACTCGTTCTCCCAACAAGATCACGATTTCTTCATTTTGGTAGCCAATCTTTTCCTCCTCCCCACAAATTTAAGAACTTCATCAAGAATAAGAGACATAATTTTTTCACGAGCAACCTCAGTATCAATCTCTATATGAGCATGAACAAATATCTCATCAAGCTCAGTTTGTCTCTTAAAGGCAATTTCTTTCATCTTGCTAGCATTTAGCTGGTCAAGTCTCTCAACTTCCACTTCAGCCTTTAAAAGTTGCAACGTTGATTAAATTCAAGAAAAAAAATAATTGTCTATGCAAATTTAACTTTTACAAGAAATTATGCCGTGCAATGCACATAGTTATTGTGTGAACTATGTAATGTGAGACATATAATTAAAATTTATATTAAAAAAACATTTTAAATCACAATAAATTCATATTTTAAATTTGAGAATTTATTTTTGTATATGCATTATGGATTTTAAACTAACAATCATATATGTATCTTTTTTTTTTATTTGATATATTATATGTAGAACATGGACTTGAAATGAAAAAATTATTGCAATTCAACATTTCCGTGGAAAAAAAAGACAGTTTCTACTTTTAGAATGACATTTTGGCAGGAAAATGGTGACCTTCGATGATATCAAAGGCTGCAAACCTATAATGTATTATCACAGTCATTGTTAATCATACATTCGATCACTGTTATAAATATATATTTAATTTTTTAAACAATGATAGTTTATAATCATTAAAGTGCTTGTGATTATACATAACAGTTATATTGTATACACATGACATTGATAATTGATAAATCTTATTTCATTGTAAACTCAAGTGACTTAAATGAAGTGTAAAAATTTAGTTCAATTTAATAACCTAATGAAATGCTATCCTATCACCAATAAAAACAAACAACCCTATAAGTTGTACAAATATTGCTTCGCAAAAGATGTACAAAAACTCCCAGCAGCTAAAACTCTTGCAGTCACAGTCTAAAGGACACTGTTGCAATAAAATCACTTGTTGCACTTCAAACCCGGAATTCTGCTGCACTTCAAACCCGCAACATGCTGCACTTCAAACCAGCAACCAGCACCCTGCTGCACTTCAAACCAGCAACCAGCAACAACTAGCAGCAACAATGTGTTACTGTTCTTCAAACCAATCCACCCCAGTAACTACCAGCAGCAACTCTAAATACAAAATAAATGTAATGTTGCACTACAAATCAGACCACAACCAGCAGAAACTATAAGTTGCTACACTTCAAACCAGTCCACAACCAACAGTATCTAAAATAAAGTAAATTAAATAAAATATGCATACTTTTGACAGTAAAGCCAGATCAAGAGAGCTGAAGTCATCGTTCTTAAAATCCTTCAGTTGTTCAGACTTAAAGTAGCTCTCAAGGGAAATGACTTCACAGCCAACAATGTTTGCCATCTTACGAGCCAAACTTGTTTTCCCTGATCCACTGGGGCCTCCAACAGTAAAAATTAAGAGAACAATAAGGGAATATATAAAACTGGAAACAAATCCTAAACAACTGTGTCTTTTCAGTAATTATAAGTATTAAGATATAAGGCTTATACTAGAAAGAAAAAGGATGCAGATTTAGAGAAAAAACATTGCCAGAACTAATACACACACTTTAAACAAAACGAAAGAGTGAAGACAGAAGCCACATGAGCAGACCAAGAGAAAGCATTAAGCATAAGAGGATCTGGCGGGGTAAAATGTCATGTTGCCAAGACAGGCTCCATTTTAGACTTGGTCGGTGACCGAGTCCATGACTGAGATAATTCCTCAATGCGGTTGATCAGGTTGGGAGTTATACGAAGTGGCTTAGGAGCGATCGACCTCTCTTTAGTAGACAAAGGTGGAGATGTATTAAGCCGTGGAACCGCTACAACATGAAAACATCTTTAGCAAGAAATTTAGTTTATAACCGATCAGATCCGTTCATAAGACAATGCAAATTTCTAATTTGGAATTTTCCGAGGCGAGTCTCCAGTCAATTGCCTACAATTGATTCTCATAAGTATCTGGTCATTCATTTTAAAGTTATTTTAACCCCATAGGTTACCGTAAAGATATTTTCAATGTGGCAAAGCACTTCATTATAAAACCACATCCACAATCAGTTTAACTCCTCATCTTCACTATATCTAATATCACAATTTTTGGGGAGATTACGGTTTGGATAGCTGGATGTAGCTGAATATGAGTTTAAACCAATCATTATTACTTCTTTTATGGGCAAATACATATCATTTGAAAAGAGGAGCTGATGATATATAAGGGAGTTTGCACGTGCATATCAAATGTTCAAGTTCAAACCTTGTCTCTCAAGTATCATCTCGAGGTATGATTTCGCGATCCACAGTCCAGTTATACCTATCCTTGAAGATTCTGCCCCAACTATCTACAGAAGATTGATAGCATTGAACTATAAGTTTAACTCCAGAACATGTATAAAATTTGAGGTTTGGAATGAGAGGTTAATAGTGGTAGCAAATCCACATTATATTTCCAGGAATGCATTATGATTGATAAAGGATGATAGAAGATATCATACTTTTCTACTTGAGCCCCTGAGTACCATATAGGTCTCTCCAAGAGTATCAATTGTCTCCAGTGACACCGAGAGATTACCATCAATGACCGAGGTTGACGCTCTTTTATAATTGACAACCACTGTATATTCCAAAGCCAGCAAACCACCCACTTTATAACCTTCCAATTTAGCTTGCTCAGCTGCAAAACCAAAATTAATCGGTAACCGGTATAATTCTATCAGGAATCAAAACCGATAGGCTACAATCTACAGAAAACTAAAAGTAAGACGATAAGAATAAACAACATTGATTTGAATCATTAAATATAATATAAATCCAACAGTAAATTTTTCCAGTTCCCCTCCATCTATTATGCCCAAACCAATATTCTCCTGATGGCCGGCGAAGAAAGGCCAAACTCAACATCTTCACTCAAAGCCGTTAACAGTTTAGCAGATAACAGTTTGGTTTCACTACATTAAACCTCAAATAAGTGAATAAGTGCAGAGAGTATTCTTCTAACTCCTAAGACAAAGAATAATTGAAAAATGTGGTGAACAACTAACTAACACATAAGAATTTTATGCTTAATGATACTAAATTTGAGCTTTAAGGACTATCACAGTGATTTGTCTTTGCCAAAAACTCAAGCAAGATGCAAGCATATACATAGAAATTGAAGCGAAAAGCAACGAATACAAATTACTTTTATCAATCGGCTATTAACAAGCAACACAACATGCACAGGAAACAAAAAAGTGAGAAGACGCTATCAGAATGGAGAAAAACTAAAATTGAATCTCAAACCCAAAACCAAAAGCTTGACCAATGCATTAAGTGGGTTAAGCATTCTAATGAATAAGAGACACAGAACAGGGTACAAGCCATAATACATGAATTATTATGTTAAATTACCTGAGTTGGAGAACTCAGCAAGCCTGCGTCCTTTGCTAGTTGCTGGTAGCACATATGACATAGCCGGCGGCAACAAGAATGTCGTGTAAGCCGATTTTCCGATTGTCTTGGTCCCCCACCATTTGAGGCCGCGCTGACCGCTGGAGCCGCACCTTTCTGATAGCTCCGATTGCTATGAATTTAATATCTCACATAAGAAGTGGGGAGGAGACGATGACAATAGGAATCACGTAATGAAGGTGTAATATAGTGGAGTGCTCTGGTTTTGGGAATTGAAAAGTGTAATAGTGTAATACATTAAAATTAAAAGTGGATTTGGGAATTAGGGTTCGTAAAGATTGGATTTTTACATGAATGTTTGGGGAAATTAATTTAATTTAATTTTAAAATATAAAATGTTTTTTGATATAAAATATGTCTAAAAAGAGTTTTATAATTTTTAAAATTAAAAATAGATTTTTTTATTTTTAAAATTATAAAAGGGTACTTCAGTAATTTTCTGTATTTTATTTATTAAAGTTATTATTTTTTGTCCTGGGCGAAATTATATCGTCTAAGGCGATATAATATTATTTGTCGACATTTCATTGGTTTACTGACGTCAGGAAGGGCGAAACCCCTTCCTGACCTTAGAAAAGCCCTACTTAGTTTTGTTTTAACAGGTACATCATACATGCTTTCTTTTTGGATAACTCTTTTTATTATCATATATGTAATAATTCCTAGTTATTAGAAATAAATATTATATAAGTATGCATTTAATTTTGAATTCTTCATTATATATATAAAGATTATACATATCATCTATTTATTTTCAAATCTATGAAGATATTTTTTCTATTCGAATTCTTCATCGTAAAGATTATTTGTAAATATGAGATGAAGTGGTGGGTGCAGGATTTTGGTAATAGAGGGAGGGAAATATTTGGGAATTTTATGTGGGTGAACTCAATTTTAAATGGGTGTACATAACTAGTGTATGCACTTCAAAACACTTGTGGGTGCATATAACCAGGGCCTTTTGAAAAACATCACCACAATTTTAAAATGCTCTTGTGCCACCCTGTGCGGCCTTTTGTGACTCTTCTGCAACATGTGCAACATTTTCAGTGACACTTATATATATATAAAAAGAAAAAAAAAAGAGTGATATTTTTCAAAATACAACATTAAAAGCAGCATTATGTCAAATTTCTCAAATAACAATGCTAACAAAATTGAAAAACTACACAATGTTCAAAATAAATTTGAAAAAAATTACATAATGGCTTACAAAATTGACACTAATTACTTATTGATTATGTATAAAAAAAAATATGCTTCTGTGTAAAAAACATAATATTTTTTGTGCAAATATTGTGAATCAATTTGTAAATATAATCAATTTTTTAAATCAATATGCAAATGTTCCAAAACATATTATGAAAAACAAAACTTAAAAAAATAAAAATCAATCATATGCATCAAATTCGCAGAATCAGATTCGAATATTTCTATTCTGTGTTTTTTCCAATGGACTAACACAAATTGTGATTTCTCAACTACAGACTACATTACATCGCTCAAATTCAATATCTTAATCAATATTTTCAATATTAAAAAAACTAAAACAATACACTCATTTACTTATATTTTCTCTTAAATCTATTTACTATAAATTTTAAAAAATAAATGAAAGAGAATAAAGACACAGAGGTGGAGGGTATTTTAGAGAATCTGAGGGGAAATGAATGTATTGATCATATGAGAATGATATTAATAAGTGGAGTGTATTAATAAAATAGGGTGATTTACTTAAAAAAAATCATTATATTTACAAATAGGTGCTGTGCAGAAAAAAAATGTACTTCTGTACAGAAAAAAATTGTATTTCTGTATAAATATTGTGAACCTATTTATAAATATAGTAATTTTTTTGAACTACGTAAATCACCCAATATAATACAGGATCGCATTTAACCTTATGCCTTTATTAATTTGTTAAAAGATATTATTACAGTGGTAAGTGTTGATTCAGCCCTAACCAATTAGACTGGGCCAAAACTTTTGGGCTGGCCTGCCTTCATAATTCGCTGAGTTGGCTTATCAAGGATGATTTGTCTCCTATATGGTTATTTCGATTTTGGGCCCAACTATATACCCCTCCAACATTATTAGATACCCACCCAAAATATATTTATTCTATTTTTTATATATTTTGTCGAAATTTATTTTATATGTTAACAAAAATGTGTGAAATATATGTTTAAAAAAATTGCAAAAATATTAACTCAGTAAATATCTCTCGAAATTTAGTTAATTTTTTGATAAAATATAGTGAAAATAAAATGTGTACATTAAAAGAGTGTGTATCTAATAAGAACGGAGGGTATATAGTCTGGGCCTTAGATTTTAAATAAAATGTACTACAATTGTTCATATGACTTTTAGCTAAATAGTAAAAAGTTGTTTGTTTCAAAAGAAAAAAAAGCTGATTTTAATTAATTAACTAAATTATCAATTATTTACTTAAAACAATTTTTTGTGCATGCATCCATTGCATGACTGCAATATAATTAACTTTACGTGACATTTTATTGTAATCAGCACTTTTAATTTATGCAACATATTTCTAACTTATATATTATTTAATACTTTACTAATACATAACACTTACATGTAACACTTCTTGAACAACACTTTACAAAAGTAACATATTTTAAGTAACACTTTAATATGTGTAATATTTTTAGGTAACACTTTTACATATGTAATATATATATATATTGATAACACTTGTTAACTATTTAAATATATACATAATCATATTTCATAATAACTATTAAAATAAGGAGGTGTTTGATTTCCTTGATAGGATAGAATTTCAATGAATTATATTGATTGCAGTTTTAATTTTAAAATAGTATGTGCTTTGTATTTAAGATTATTTTCTTAAAATTAATATGATTTAATAGTTGGGATCATGTTATCCATTTCTTATAGGATTAGACTGAATTTAAATGTTAGGGCCAAAATTTAATTATGGGTTCAAATCTTAGAAACCAAACACAATTTCATCTAAAATTAGAAGCTTAATTCACCAAAATTCATGAAACAAAACACCCCCTAAATATTAATTATAATGTATACATGTCTTGTCTATAATAATTTATTATAGTTTTTAGTAATTATTTTAATAAATAATAGTATATAAATATTCTATACACACACACATATATATATTTTGAAAAAGTAATATACAAATAAATTTATCTATCATTCAACTAATTTATTACATAATATATATATATATATATAATTATACATGTACAAGTTATATGATTTGTATATTTTTATTTAAAACTATATTACATATATAATTTATATTGTTAATATTTCTTTAAAAAAAAAATAGGTAGAAAATTATTTGATTCATTGAGAATTAATATTTATCATTAATGTGTGTAAATGGTAATCAATGTTCTATTTAAAATGAATAAGAAAAGCAAAATTAATAAATAAATTGATAACGAGGTAAAATTATTGTCCAAATGCATAACATATTATGCACTAGACTAGAT